>JABASI010001436.1:0-25078 GCA_019776505.1 Tomocerus nigrus
TTCAGCCTCCATTTACAACCTATTTCGAAATTCAAAATTGTGTCTCAATTGACCCCAAAGTTGGAAGAACTGTAGCCTTAATACTTCAATTTGTGGTTTTTAAAATTTTTGGGCAGACTCGTATTATTTTCCAGTCTTTGTGAGCCGAAATAAGCGATATAGGTCTAGATATTCACAATTTCAATATTACTTGCCCCAGACCGCACTTCAAAAAATTAAAACAAGCCAAGTATATAATATTGATAATAAAGTAACGCGACTTGGTGGTAATAACGCAAAGAGAAAGTTTCCGTTTACGGGGTCCGAACGATATAATTTACGTGGTCTAATAGCTCTTCCTTGTGTGTATTTTCAGTACGCAGAACGACACTTTTATTCACTCTCACTACTGCTCTCACTTCTCTTTCACTTTTACTAAAGTGAAAGTGAACTGAAAGTATAATGGGATAAGAAATGTCGCGTCGCGAAACATCTTTGTATAATTTAATTGTATATTAATAATAAATAACGTTATTTACATGGAGAAATTGATATGGAAATTGATATTGATATTGTGAAAAAGTTTTTATAGAAAGTACCTGTACAAGAGTACAAGTAACGAACGACGAGCAGAGCACTATACGAGAAGGAGAAAGCATGAAATGAAAGCGTAGTGTACAGAGAAAGAACTTTTTGGGTGAAACTGATTATCATAGCTTCAGCACACAGCATCACATCATTCACATCGTATCATACACAGTTACTCACACGCATCGTCATTCGTCACATCTACCTGCATCTGCCCTGCTATGTCATCTCAGCATGCATGCAGTATGCAGTATGGCTATGGATAGGATATGGCTATGACGTGTATCGTGTATCGCTGTAAATACAATTCCATTCATGTACAAAATTATAGTGATTTTCACTGAAGGAGGAGGAGTGTAGTTGAAGTGTGCAAATGAAAATAATCCTGCGCGCACTGATTCACTCAAAGGTATTTTCCTGACATCACGTATCACGTTCACGTTCTTGTCGTGCGATGTTTATTCAAACTCAAACTCTCTAGTAGAGAAGTATTGTTCTGTGCCAGTCTTACTGTCTAACTCTTGTCACAGACTTCTGTTACAATTTCGAAAGTTTTCCAAAAACTGATAATCCAGGTAAGATTTCCTAAAGAAATTTTAGATCTGGGATAGTGTTTGAATCGATTTTAATGAGTTTATTTCAGTGTTCTGTGTGATTTTTATCAAAAAATAGCTTTTAGAAAGGGCCAAGTTTCGAGTGATATTGGGTCCATAAAATCGGGAAACGAGAGACACTGTTGGCAATTCCACTTGGCGCTCTTTGTGGCCCTTGTGCTGAATGAATGGAGCTGAGTGTGAATGTGGCAACTGGGCCTGAGGCAGTCTGAACGAATGAATACGAAAGGCAATAGCGGGTACGCGTATATAACTAGATTTATCCGGTTTTCTTAGGTCATTTTAATGACTTTTGACTTTTATAGACTGAATGTGCCTGTCCTGGATGGTTTCTTTTTAAATTCTGGATAATGTTCGAATTCGTTTCCTGTAATTTTCTGCGTGTTTGGTTGGCTGTTGGATATTTGATGTCGTGGATTGCGAATGAAGCTTGAATGAGATTAATTTCTTCTTTAAAATCGGCTCTGAATGAATGAAAATTTTATTATGGTTGGTAAAAGTGAATGATCTAATCGATTGGTCTGCTAATAGAAATTATATGTACGATTTTTCGATGAGTTGCTCATAATATTTTTAGCAACAGCTGACTGCAGCTAAAATACTGATCGATCGATCAAAAAACGTTTACATTCAATATTCTGTGTTGTATGCTTCATATGTTTCAAATTTTATGGGTGATATACTTCTACTTTCCTTGGGTGATAGTGGTGAAATCTTGCCAATGTTGAATGTTGGTTGTGTTCTTTGATTTTGCTCTCAACCTAGTTAATAGTTATGGATATAAAGATATTGTGGACGTAGTAATGTTAGTGTCAAAAGGTTTAATGGTAATTTAAGTTTCTTAATTTTGTAGGTTTTGTATGAATGGTGAGTGAGTCAACTGCCAACTACAGGAACGTCTTAGATGTTTGATTGGTATTGCAGTACTGATTAACATACGTTACAACATAAACTACAGCTGTTCTTTCTGTTATATATTCCAAGTTTGAAGGTATACGGTTGGACGAGCTCAATATATACATTTTTCATCGATCTCTTTGGTTGTTGGTATGTAGGTCAAAATAGTACCTCAATCAAGTTACAATCAGCATCTGGGTTCAATTTGCCAATTTTCTTTCTTTTCTTTATAGGTTTTTGGTTGTGTTAAACTGTCTAAAGTCGACATTTTTATCTATCAACTATGGCTACCTTAGCTGAACAAGCCTCCAAATTGTTGGACTTTACTCAACGACTTGATATTACGCTTTTGGACAATGTTGTCGGTTGTATGTACACTGGAATTGGCGAACAAGTAAGTCAAAAATGAGCTATTTATTAATTTGCTTTACCTAAATATGATATTCATTTTATTTATGGTTTGCTAAGCATTTTTAATTAACGAAATTATATTTTTGTCATATAACAGCAGAAGTTAGCTCAAGAAGTGCTGACAGCATTAAAGGAACACCCAGATGCCTGGACAAGGGTTGATACGATTCTAGAGTTTTCTACAAACCAGCAGACCAAATACTATGCTTTACAAATTTTGGAACAAGTTATTAAAACAAGATGGAAAGCTTTACCCAGAGTACAATGCGAGGGAATCAAAAAGTATATTGTTGGCCTAATTATAAAAACTTCGTCTGATCCGATTACCCTTGAAAACGAAAAGGTGTATGTTAATAAACTGAACATGATTCTTGTACAGGTAACATTTTTTTAAAACAATTTCCACAAATATTAATACCGACTTTGACTTTGTATTATTTCTTATTTCTGTAACCATATGCAAATTTTTATTACTTACAATACTCATTATTTTACACAGATATTAAAGAGAGAATGGCCGAAAAACTGGGAATCCTTCATACCCGACATTGTTGGCTCGAGCAAAACCAATGAAAGTTTGTGTCAGAACAATATGGCTATTCTTAAGCTGCTTAGCGAAGAAGTTTTTGATTTCTCCTCCGGTCAAATGACCCAAACTAAGGCCAAGCACTTAAAAGACACCATGTGCTCTGAGTTTTCACAAATTTTCCAACTCTGTCAATTTGTGATGGATAATTCAGGGAATACCGGTTTGGTATATGCTACTTTAGAAACGCTTTTGCGATTTCTAAATTGGATTCCTCTGGGTTATATTTTTGAGACTGAGCTCATACAGACTCTTACTTTTAAGGTAATAACTTCAGTCTGACTTTCCTTTTCTAATAAATGTATAAAGACTAATGACGCGGTCGACGAAATTCTTGTTCACGTATTGATTGATTTTGGAACAGTTCTTGAATGTTGCTACGTTCCGAAACATTACTCTGAAGTGCTTGACCGAGATTGCTGGTGTTACTGTTCCCCATTATGATGAGCGTTTTCTTCTTTTGTTTACGAACACGATGGCACAGTTAGAAACGGTTAGTTTTTTTCGTATTGCATTGCTTAAATACAAGCTTACTATTGGTGTCTGTCTGAGTATGATTTATTGAGCCAAATGGATTAACTTAAAGCGTTATGATATTTATAATGTTGAATGATTTAGATGGTTCCATTAACGGTGAATATTCGCGAAGCTTATGCAAGAGGAGGTGATAAAGAACAACAGTTTATTCAAAATTTAGCTATGTTTTTGTGTACGTACCTGAAGGAGCATGGAACTCTAGTAGAAAAGCAACCACACAACGATCTTCTTAAGGGATTACAGTATCTTGTTTTGATATCAGAGGTTGAAGAAGTAGAGATTTTTAAGATTTGCCTTGAATATTGGAATTCTTTGGCGGCGGACTTGTATAGGTAGGTACTTTATTTCTTGCCCTCAGTCTTAAATCGTTTAATAAAACCATATAAAACGTTTAAATTGCTAATTTATGGAACTATTATTTAATTCCAGGGAGGCACCTTTTACTCCAACGTCAACACCTTTGTTTCTTGGACCGAGTAGAAACTCGGAGGTTGGACCGCGGCGACAGTTTTATTCTCCAGTTCTTTCCAGAGTTCGATACACGATGATAAGCCGGATGGCTAAACCAGAAGAAGTTCTGGTCGTGGAAAATGAAAACGGTGAAGTGGTCAGGGAGTTCATGAAAGACACAGATTCGATTAATCTATATAAAAATATGAGAGAAACTCTTGTGTATTTAACTCATTTGGATTGTACTGATACTGAACGGATCATGACAAAGAAACTTCAAAATCAAGTTAATGGCACGGAGTGGTCTTGGAAAAATCTCAATACAGTAAGTATCGTAAATGAAATGTTTAGGGAGAAAAGTACGAATTTTAATGAAAGTTTTGTTTGAATTCAGTTGTGTTGGGCCATTGGCAGTATTTCTGGTGCAATGCACGAAGAGGATGAAAAGAGATTTATTGTTACCGTGATCAAAGATCTACTTGGATTATGTGAACAGAAAAAAGGAAAGGACAATAAAGCCATTATAGCCTCCAACATCATGTACGTTGTCGGACAATATCCACGCTTTCTCCGAGCTCATTGGAAATTTCTTAAAACGGTTGTTAATAAACTGTTTGAATTCATGCACGGTTAGTTCATGCCTTATGTTAATTATTTAATTATTGTGCTATTCTATACAAAAAAATTCTTTACTCACATTTAATTCAATTTAATGCTCTTAAATCAACAGAGACTCACGATGGAGTACAGGACATGGCATGCGACACTTTTATTAAAATTGCTCAAAAGTGTCGACGACATTTTGTAACTGTTCAAATGGGTGAAGTAGTTCCTTTCATTGAGGAAATACTAGGAACAACATCGACTATTATATGCGATTTGCAGCCTCAGCAAGTAATTACCATAATATTGTGTGCAAAAATTCAAAAAGGTGTCTACATGCATAAACGTTAATTTCTGTTTTCTTTAGGTACACACATTTTACGAAGCAGTAGGTTATATGATTTCTGCCCAGTCGGATAATACCGTACAAGAAGTATTGATTGACAAGTACATGAATTTGCCTAACCAAGTTTGGGACGACATTATTGCCCAAGCATCTCAGAATGTTGCTGTACTTAAAGACGTTGATGCCATCAAACAACTCTCCTCCATTTTAAAGACAAATGTTCGGGCGTGTAAAGCTCTTGGACACCCCTACGTTGTACAGGTAAATTTTCAGATGTAATTATTTTCGTGCAGTTAGAGTCAGATTAATATCTAATTCTGTTTTCGATTATTTTGAGTATTGATTATTTTTTTGATGTTTTCATAGCTTGGCCGAATATACCTGGATATGCTGAATGTATACAAAGTTATGAGCGACAATATCAGTCAAGCTATAGCTGTCAATGGGGAAGGGGTCACTAAGCAGCCCTTGATCAAAGGAATGAGAGTTGTGAAGAAAGAAACCCTAAAATTGATCGCAGGTTGGATGTCTCGGTCAAATAATCCTGCGATGGTAATGGAAAGTTTCATTCCTCCTCTCCTGGATGCTGTTTTGATGGACTACCAAATGACAGCGGTAGCAGCAGCTAGGGAGCCGGAGGTTCTGAGCACAATGGCAGCAATCGTAAATAAACTTGAATCGAACATTACACCTCACGTTCCTAAAATTTTCGATGCAGTCTTCGAGTGCACTCTTAACATGATAAATAAAGACTTTGAAGAATTTCCAGAGCACCGAACTAACTTCTTTCTTCTTCTACAAGCAAGTTTTTAAATTCTACTTACCTAGTTTCAAACAATCAAATGTAAATGAAATATTTTTTGGATATTAATTTTTCATTTTATATTTCAGGCTGTTAATTCGCATTGTTTCCCTGCCTTCTTGAATATCCCACCGACTCAGTTTAAATTAGTACTTGACTCAATAATTTGGGCCTTTAAGCATACTATGCGTAACGTTGCTGACACTGGATTACACATTCTTTATCAACTCCTACAAAATATCGCCTTTCAGGAAGCCGCAGCGCAAAGTTTTTATCAGACTTACTTTGCTGATATCGTTCAACATATTTTCTCAGTTGTGACCGACACTTCTCATACTGCTGGTCTTGGAATGCACGCTACGATACTTGCATATTTGTTCACCATTGTAGAAGTAGGAAAGGTGACAGTTCCTCTTAACCCAACCCCTCCTGTTGGGTTTGAACCTTCTCATAACGTCGTATATGTTCAGGTAAGAACAAGGGATTTCAATTTTCACTGTTAAAAGCATTCATTTATTTATTGTGTGTGAGTAGTATATTGAAATCTTTGTAGCTTGGGACTTCATTGTATTTAAATAACAATGATGGTTTAATTGTGTGGGAAGACTTTGTAATTTGTTACACTTCATTTTCAATGTAGATTGGCATCCATTACACCAGTTTTTTTATTTAATTGTAGGAATACGTGGCCAATCTCCTTAAAACAGCGTTTCCACACTTGACTGACAATCAAATAAAAATAACCGTCACGGGGATGTTCCATCTCAATCAAGATGTGGGAGCTTTTAAAGAACATTTGCGCGATTTCTTAGTGCAAATAAGAGTAAGTTAAAGTATTAATTCGGTTTCTCTGATTATACCGTGTTTGTCTTTCTGATTTTAAACGATGGATGAGCTAATGGGGATTTCAATTTGTGTAGGAATTTACCGGTGAGGACGACTCCGACTTATACTTAGAAGAACGTGAAGTCGCTTTGCGCTTAGCTGAAACAGAAAAGCGTCGTATTCAAATGTCTGTTCCAGGAATACTTAATCCTCATGAAATACCAGAGGAGATGCAGGATTAACTGCAAAATGAAAGACTTGAGTACAAATCAACCAACAGAATCCACAGTAGTAGAACATTTCACGGTATCGTGTCTGTTAATGTGAATGCAATGTGAGTACCATGTAACAAGACGTAATTTAAACCTCTTTAATACTTTAGTGTAATTATAAGGCATTTAACATTAGTTTCTAGTGATATTTTCAAAATTTAGAATTGAATTTGTAGCCGACTAATGAATATGCCTTTTTCCCATTGAGTGGGACTGGCACATTTCTGTACAGATTGTAGTCAGTATTTTTTATGTGCCCGAAGAATCCCATGACAGTGTATTCGTACCGGAATAATACTATACCTGCTGCAAAGTAAAAAATTAAACTTAGTTGTAATAGTATCAAATTAATAAGGTTAAATTAAAACGTAATGGAGAAGTGTTGTCACTCACTGTTTTCTAAGCCTTTTTCTATATGAAACTCATCCAAAAGTAAAAATAAAGATTAAATGTGTTGTGCAGCACTTTACATATTATATTATGATGAAAAAGCATAGTGGAATGCGTATTATTATGTACCATTGTAGTTACTAAATGTACTAAAATTAATGCTCTGCTACTACTACACTACGAGCTATAGAATAGAGTAGCTACCTATATAAATGCTACATTTGCAGACGTCATCAAATTAATTACCTAACTATTATTATTGTAACAACTTTAACACGTAGTAGTTAAATGTGTAGGTCTTATGTATGAACATAATGTTATTACTTATTGCTATCATTTATTACAATAAACGGAACATGATTACATTATCTAATTCTTGATTTCGTCTTCTAATTATGTTAATAGAAACATTACAAGCATTTATTGTATTTATTGAAAGGTTGAAGTTGAAAGTTAGCCCTGCTCTTATGTATTAGATTGAAGAAATAGTCTATGTCATGTAATGAATGAGTTGATGGTCATTAATTTGTGGAAGCTTTGATAAGTAATCTAGTAATCATTACCCAGATCATTACCAGCTTATCAAGTAGGTCTTCTTATTAGTGAATGAATCCATAATTTCACCATTTAGATTTTGATGGTTCTATTCTAGCAACTGTTCAGCACAATTAATTAACAGTTACCTACATACAAACAATATTATAGTTACATAAGCTACATTTACATCTGCATTGTATGAACCTGGGTGTTTTTGGCCACGTTCGTTAATTTTGGTACCATATCAATCAAATAATTGGATACGTAATACAATACTTGTCCATAATACATTAGCAGGGAATCTTGAATGGCTGAGTAAATACATGCATGGCGGGGAGCTGCGAAATCTGCCACGGAGGCAAAATCTGCTAGGATTTCAATTCAGTCTGCCAACAGAACAGAAGCGAACGGGAAAGGTATTTACAGAGAAAGGTTGAAAAAGTTGTATAAAATTCTGCCTATATCGTATTCGCATCTGTAAACTTTTTCTTCATATTCATTTTAGTCTGTCAGCCCGTAATACTAGCGAAATTCTGAGTCAGTCAACAAGAACAGCACAAGCAAAAAATAATAATATTTGATATTTCTCCGCGTGAAGACGTCTTTAAAATACGGAAGTGTCATCAGTTTTAATTTACAAGTTCGAGGAGAGATACAAACAAAACACAGAAATACAGGTCAGTATTTTTGATTATATCTTATAGTGAATATTTTTATAATGGACAAATTGTGCGGACTTTGCATTTACATACAAAATAGTTATACTATTTTACAATATTGCATAAGAAAATGAAATTTAAGTCGTGTCAGGTCATAAACAAATGAACAAATAAGTTATTTAACAGTTGCAATAATTCTATATTTCAGAATTTCAGTCATCTCATCAGTGTCATCTATTTCAACCGGTTCCAGAATATCTGCATGTGCTGCAGTCCGATTGCCGATTCAGCAGTGAGTGATCACGATCAGACAGACATCGATATCAGATTCATCACCATCTTCTTATTTGGCAGCTGGACGTAGCCTATTCACATTCACAAGTTGTTTGAGTGTTTAAGCTGAGAGTCAAGAATAGCTTTGATGTTCGTTTTGACTTATCAGTAGAAAAACTGATTATGGGATAGTGGGCGACTGTTCAAATTGAAGATTAAAACTTTTAAACGGTTTTCTTTTTTGCGTAATTGAAATTGTAATGAATTTATGGACAAAAGGTTGTGACAGTTTAAGTTGCTATGCATGAATCGGGATCAGGAAGTTCTCCAGGTGTTTCAGATGCGGAACGAGAAGGATTATGGAACGTTAGAGCTATCGTATTTCTTCTATTGTGGTATTTGTTTTCAGCATGTACCCTATTTCTAAACAAATACATCATGACTACCCTCCACGGGGATCCAACTTTATTAGGTACGTATTAATTAATACTACATTACACTTTTCTTTTCTACTTCCAACATGCTTCCTTTTTGTCTAATCTCGGTTATTTTTTGAAAGGAACATGCCAAATGTTAATGACCCTGACCTGCGGCTTTATTCAAATGCATTTTCCTTGTGGAATGTATCGTAAAGTCAGAAGATATACCAGACCACCTGGATTTTTTAAGCATATGATTTTAGTAGGAACAATGAGGTAAAAACAAAAAGAATATGTATCTTTATCTAATGTTAGTAATTCTAATGTGTGATTTAACATTGTCGGTGGAACTATATGATATTTCATGGTTTACAGATTTACTACCGTCGTTTTAGGTCTAGTTGCCCTAAATTATGTTGCCGTTAGTTTTACAGAGACTATTAAAAGTTCAGCGCCTATTTTTACGGTGATGATATCACGACTTTTGTTAGGAGAGTTAACTGGATTTTACGTCAATTTGTCACTAGTGCCTGTAATGGGGGGACTTGCCCTGTGCTCATGGAATGAGCTTTCTTTTGATTCCAGAGGTTTTATGGCCGCAATGGCTACTAATTTTACCGAGTGGTTAGTTTTCACTTCGTTTTACCTTGTTAACACTGTCATCTCATACTTAAAGAATGAAACACTGATATATTATATTTTCGATTTCAGCCTTCAAAACGTCTATTCCAAAATGTTGATAAGTGGAGAACGCTATCGCTATACGTGAGTTTACTCTGCGGTCCTTATACTAAAGTATAATATTTAATTATGTGCCTTAGTGCCTTTGTTTTTGGATTTAACCTTGTTTCTCATATAGTCCTGCAGAACTGCAATTCTACACGAGCATGTCGTCAATGCTAGTTCAAATTCCTGTGTCCATTCTTCTTGTTGACATGAGTGCAGTAAAGGATAATTGGTGGCTAATTTCTGCGTTTATTTTGAATGGAATCTTCTTTCATTTTCAAAGCATCTCTGCGTATGTACTCATGGACTACATTTCACCTGTAACGCACAGGTACGTTAAAAAATGAATTAATTCCCATTACAAGGAAAACCGTTATCATGTTTGTCCTTTTGTGTTTTCATCGAATCTTTCATTTAATTTGATTTAGTGTTGCGAATACTGCAAAAAGAGCGTTTCTTATATGGCTGTCAGTGATGTTATTTGGGAATCAAGTTACCATTCTCAGTGGTTTAGGAACGGCGATAGTAATCATGGGTGTTTTACTTTATAATAAAGCTAGGGACTATGATCTCCAACGTCAACCGACTGTCATTCAATTTGAACCCAAGTTCTATGAAAAGAAAGTGGAAGACTGTTAACATTCCAATTAACGTCACTGTGTTGGTTATTCTATAATTTTAAATATTTATTGCAATTTGCTGTCCCTTTCCGCATTCCGCACTGTTAACTTATTTATTATTGCCACCACCACACATTAATTTATTATATAAGAGATAAACATATGGTGTCGAAAGAAACTTTTACTTGTATGTGGTATGTGCCCGTAAGAAGTACCATATTACAGATGATATCGACTATATTATTATATACTTCGTATAAAAGGAATTATGAAATCCAATAATGATGGATGCTATGGTGTATATAATAAAAATGGCGAGAAAACAAGGCTTATCTAGTGAGGCTGTTTTTCAAGTCCCGAAACAGAATGAATTTTGTATGCACAATTGAGAGGAAGTAACATTTTCAAATCTCAAGTCAGTCATTTTCTATTGTGATACTGATCGTTAGTATTTAGATACAAAAGAGAACTAGACGTAGACATGTAATTGTTGTATCAAAGATATTTATTATCTGGCTCAGTTACTTCGGTTCAGGGTTCGAAATGTCGGAATTCTAAGAATCCGAAGTTGAAAAATATTTACTTTCATTTACATGATAATTTTTGTAAATATTAGCTATGTAATTACTTCCTATTAAATTATCTTTAGCGCATGTTGTATTAATAACATTGTAATATTTACCTGTATAAAAAGTACGAATAGGAAAATTCTAAGCTTTTTCAAAGCCCTATTTGGTTACATCAGATCAGGAAACAATCGTTGTGAATAAATGTGGTAAATTTTCGAATTTTACTATAATGAGTATTGAGTACTTTTGGGTTTAGTTTAGGTGACCGAAATTCGGACGAAATTTTGCATTAGACATCTTTATAGCTGTGTGTAATTAAACAATTGGAAAGTATTTCTTAGTACCTATTTACAATTAGTAAAATAGTTTAGCTATATTCTATTATTCGGTTTTTCGGTATAATGTGTAGTAGAATTTCTGTCGATTACTCTACTCTAAACTATTATTGGAAACTTGTCACAGTATTGTATACAATTATAAAATTGATATTGAAAATGAGCTGCCTGTGTGTTCCATGTTTTTGTCCAAACATATAATGTTAATATTTCGCATGGGTAAACAATATTATGATTCGAAGAATTACATCCCCATTTTTGTTGTTATTAAACCGGATTTTCATGTCTGGCATCTTGCTTGTAGTATTATAGAGCTAGGACATTGATTCATCTTCTAGCGTGCATTGTATTCAGTAGCACTATTACATACTAACATACAAAATGCATCGCCATAGGTCATTCTTTGTTGAAATGAACTTTATTCGAGACTTTCAAGGTTGTATACTACGGTTGAATCATCCTATTTCTGTAAATATCATAATGAGCCAAATATGATGAAATAATAATATATTAATATGTAACATATTATATACATATAGAAGTACATGAGTGCCTAAATTGAGATGTGGAAAAGGATAGTATTTATAGTATAGGTCTTTCTTTACACTAGAAATAAAAGGTGCATTCTCGTATAAACCTACACAATATGCCCCCTACGAGGCTATACGAAAGTCCGTTTTTATTTAGAACGGGTGATAATGAGTTTGTGAGTCATCTTATCATAAATTAAGTATTACAGAACCATACAAGATTATTTAGGTATGGCGATTTTAGAAAAAATGCAAATTTAAACGGAACTGGTGGGATGACGGGGTGAGTGGAGCGGAGCTAGACATTATAAAAATTATGCAACAATCTGCTAAATCCAAGATTCAACTCATCATAAGTCCAGGATGCTTTGCCGTAGATCTAGCTGGCTAGAATATGCCTAATACTAATAATGGTATAGCGTAGCGTGCGTAGTAAGTGGCTTTTGTATTGCTGCTGGAAATATTGTGGAAATGGGCGTATAGCGAATAGCGATTAGAATCAATTGACGTTAACAGAAGAAACAGGTTTTCATGTGGCATAAAAGCATCTGTATTCCAAGTGACGTAAGGTACCTATAGCTAATTTATAATAAGTAAGGTATAGTGTAGGTATAGATGTTCCAAAACTTTTGTATTGTCTATATTTCTTTACATGTCAGTGTTCAGGAAAGAATAGTCCCCTAACCAATCAAGACTTCGAATTCGCATTTGTTCAATACTGAAATACAGATAAGACCTGCATCCTGAATCCTGTATTAGTAATTTTTATCAACAGCGTCTGTCAAGTAAACGTAATATACAAATATATGTATGATACAGATTTCCAAACGAATTGGAGTTGTTTACTCCAATTTTTCATTTCCACTTGGCAAAATTTATAATTGCTTTCTTAAGTGGCAACTGGCAATACCTTGCCTACAGAATGAGTGATGGACCACGGATCTATAGTCAACATCCTCCTATATTATATTCATCATTTGTATAGATCACACCAGATCACACAATCACATATTAATATACTTGCACAGCAGCTCTGCACTGTTCGAGTTGTATAGTAATGCAGAAAAGTTTTACTTTAAAATGCTTCGCAACGTTAAATAATGATCGTTTGAAGATGAAGCTTAACGATAATAATTAGGACGAAGATGAACGTGCTTGATATGGATAAAGATTTGTTAAGAAAACGTAAGAATTGCAGAATGCAGTACACCACGCCTAAACGTTTCATTTGATGAATAGCAAGTTCATTCGAGAGAGTGGTATTCGCATGAATTCAGTGTTTGGTATTCGAATAAACTGGAAAGAACACAACCATTAAAACTAAGCACACCTGAAATTAAGCTATACATATATATGCATAGGTACTTCACTTGAGACTTGATAAGCTCAAACTCATACTAACAATGACTTACGCTTATGCCATATATTTATGGGTACATACTCGTATACATATTCTATTCAACCACAATTAAAGTAATTAAACTATTTGTTCGTGTCAAAGGTATACCAATATCATAAAATTGTAGATTTGTATATAGAAGTCCGCCAATGAAATGCCCATCGATACTTGTGTCGTGTGTTCATCTGTACTATGTAGGTATTTATATTAAGTACAGGATCCGAAAATTAGGTATAAAAGATGTAGTTACACGTTACACATATGGTGGATATATTTGTCTTAAAAAGCGTGTATTGATGCTACACAGTGTACATCTGCTGATTCTCCTACATGATATTCGTCTCTTCATCCAAAAGTACAGAGGCATATTATGGTATACCTACCTATATAATAGGGAGCCAACGATGTAGAATTTTTAACCAGCAAATCAAGGCCGATAATTATTTTGCTCGTTTTTACTGGCTGCTTCCAAATAGATGCAGCCGGATTTTAAAGATGTACAATTTCACTATTTGCAAAATTATAATCATCTCCTTTACTTATTTATTTGTACTCAATGTAGGTACTATGTACTCATACTGTCATACTCATGCCCATGCAATTTCGCATATTATGGCGAATCTCGATTAAAAATGCAGCATATATCCATGTACATAAAAACCTCCCAGGCAGCACCAAATCAGCACCCATTAAAATATACAACTTTTTGTTGAGTTATTTAATGAACTCAGACTCAGATGCTATCATGAAAATTATATGCGGCTCGTTCGAGAATATTTTGTGTGGTAAGTTGAATTGCATAGGTAAGCTGAAGAAAACCGCGTTTGATTATTCACCTACTTGAAACGGAATTTTTAGCATCCAACATCGAATACCAGACGAATATCAGCACAAAAAGGATTTCAAACATTTGTATCACCTATGACAAGATGACTACTTAAATATAATGTATATTTACTGAAGTTAAATCCTATACTTGCAATCTGCCAGTATTTTATGATCCCCTGCTGTTTCTTCCTTTGCTTTACTTACACTCAATTTCTTTGTATTAAGAAGGTGTGTTCAAATGACTAATCCTATAATCGTTCGTAAACCAATGATCACTTTGCAATTGCAGCATAACAATATTATAGCTGCTAGTGCTACTAAGAATTGAAAGGAAATCGAAGATGAGTCAAGTTCGCATAACTAAACTGAATAGGACATTTTTTTAGAGATATTTTTTGCTTTCATGTACATTAGCTTATAAAATACCATGTCTACCTAAATATGGTATGAGCAATGTTACCAGTTGTAAAGGAGCAGTCATAACTTATCCGAATTAATTGAATTNTAAAATACCATGTCTACCTAAATATGGTATGAGCAATGTTACCAGTTGTAAAGGAGCAGTCATAACTTATCCGAATTAATTGAATTGAGGATGGCTAATATGCTAATATATATTGCATATTATTATGTTCAAAAAGCTATTGTAAAAATGATTTACGTATCGATATATAGTTGAAGATGGGTGAGATCATTGAAATTACGGATGCTAGCTGCTAGCAGCAGCAGGTTACTCGAATGCTAGTGCATTTATGCTTATACTATTATATCTTTTGGGATACAATACAATACCTATTGGTACATGATTATAAATATTGCTGGATAATGTATGAAGGTGTGCAGTGTTACATGACATTGAATCCTCCATGTCTGACCCATGCAAGCAAATAATGTGTTCAAGAAAAGTCTAGCTTTATTGCACATGGATATAAGATTCCTTACATGTAAGGAGGATGCCAAAGTGTGGATCTTAAATCGTGTTAAATCTAAGCCATCGTAAGTGTTTTATACTGCATGTGTATGGGTACCATGGAGTGGGTACCTGATTGAGATTTAACATTGAAGATGAGAGTTGGGTTGAGATTAAGATTTACTATCCATGACCACATTGCTTTATACTCTTCGGTCGTACTTGTACTTTGTACTGCACGTACATTGTGTTAAATCTTCCTTCCTACCCACCTTTGTGTACTTATAATACAGGATTAGGATATATAGATAGTCTTGCTCATGAGACGAAGAAATGAGTTTATCACACTGGTGGTAATCCCAGCAAGAATTAGTCTATTTTCGATCCTCACAATCTAGACAACTGTCGGTGTCTACTCAATTTTAAAGTGTATTCACTATTGACATAAAGACTGCGTGTGAAGTGAAATTTGAAAATTATTTGCAAGGAATATCTATAAATTGCAATGCAGTCCGTTTTGGGTTTAGTTTTGTTGAGTTCTTGTGTGTTTTCTAGTCCGTTGCCACATTCTGGCATCAATTACTACCAAGCTAATCCATTTTTAGAGAAAGACTATGACTATCCAATATTTGAACCTGTCAATAAACCGATATCTCATCATGGATTTTATTACGCCCAACATGTGCCGCCTCAAACTCAGCAAAGTAAGTTTGATACATAGTTTCATTTGTATGATCAGTGCAAGTTTTGGTTTTTGACAACATTTGCAGTAGAGCTACCTAATGGTTTTAGTATGCAGTGTATGAAAATCTAATCGTAAATCATTTGTTTTTGATTCAAGGTCCGGAAATTCCTCAGGGGCATCCATTCATTCATATTTCTCAGCAACAACGTCCTTATCGGTTCCCTCAGCCATACCATCCACCAGTAATGACATTAAACTTCGGCCAGAGCAATCTTGCTAACCAAATCCATCCAGGAGGAAATAGAATTCCGGAAATCCAACCACATCATCAAGATCTTTATTCTTCTGATGTTAGCAGCATCTTATCACAATTTGTTAATGGATTCCGCGAGCAAGTTCAACAGCATGGAAACATTGGTCGTCCGCAGCAGCAAAGTTTTTCAACCATCCATATCACTCCAAATAGCAACGGAAACGATGATGCATTAAAAGAGATCACCGCTATTGTCTACAATAGTGAAACTGGAGCTGTGAAACAAATTCCGGCATTAATATTTGCCACTGGTACCGGAGAAGACAGTAGTCAATTAGGTTCTGGACCTCTTGTCTCGACTTATCCCCAAAATGTACAAGTTGTTTTGCAAGATTCCGTTGGAGCAGCAAACTCTGAACCTTGCCAAAATAAGGGTCCCGAAAATATTCAAAAACCCGTTGAGCAAGTTGAAGCAGAAGATTTTGTTACTGCAGAAAACGCATCCCCAGAGCCAACTCCTGGAGTTACCGGCGATGATACTAAGCCAAATTCTGATACCCCGTCTCAAGAAGAAATCAACAAAAAGTACCCTGTGACAATTCTGACCCCAGATGCAACCGTTGCAGTTGAAACTTCAAATAGTAATAGTAGCACCGACCGTGAAGCTCCTGCTCAGGCTACCGAAACGCCGGAATTCTCCCCAGAAACGTCAACAGTAATTCCTCCAGATGTTGTGGCTAAC
The DNA here is from genome assembly GCA_019776505.1 of Tomocerus nigrus. NCBI lineage: Eukaryota > Metazoa > Arthropoda > Collembola > Entomobryomorpha > Tomoceridae > Tomocerus > Tomocerus nigrus. The sequence goes on from JABASI010001436.1 coordinate 16,786, forward strand.
ACTGGATCTTCCCCATCACTTAGCGATGAAGTTAAAGGTAGCATTACTTCCTCAACAGCCGGTCCTCCACCAGAATGGGACGTTTTGACTGAGAATCTCAAAGCCATAGAAGGGGAAACTACAGTTTCTGGTGTGGAATCTGTTGACCCTAAGTAAATCCAACAGCCATCAACCACCGTTCCTCATGATAAATGCAATTCGAAAGTTAACCATTTACTTGTAGGGTGTTGTGTACTTCATTGTGGATGCAAATATAAGCATTTGTTTTCATTTTATATTAATTTGCTTCTGATACTATTAACTTTTCTTATAGTATTTCGTGTAAATGTTATGACCATTACTTATTGATTAAATGATTATCAACAGTTGTAGAGTATGTTTGTTGTTGTTGTTGTTATTTGTGATGTTCTGCCAATGCCAATAAGGTACATACCTTCCTCAGAAATAATCCAAGCTATTAGCACAGATCTGTTACTTTGCTACAATGTAAATACATAAAGGTCATTAGATACAGATAAAATGCAATCTTGAATCTATTTACCAGTATAAGAAAAGCTTGCGACTAATGAAGGATTTCCAATTCATTGTCCTTGCTCTAAATGATCATTCTTATACATACATATTCATTATTATTCTAAACCATTCTTTTAAGTAAATTCTTTTAATTTAGGGGGAAAATTAGAAGTAATTTATAGTTGTTATCTAATGAATCAAATGCATTCCTCTTTTAATTAGTGTTTCTCAAGTTTGCTATTACGTGGCCATGTTAAATAAATACTGTAAAATCAAAGACATGAGTGACTGATGACTTCTTATAGGATTTTACGATATCTATCTACCTATTTAGTATGCACCTACGCCTACCTTACCTACAGACAACAGATTTACACATAGATACAGATGCATAATTGTGCTCATGATTCATGATGGCATTTCTCATAGAACTTTGTATTATATAGCTAAAGACATTGTACTTTGTACTATATTCCTCGTGTATTCTTCATTTTCCACAGGTAAATATATAAGCGCCTTTTCTGATTACAGTTTATGAATTCGCAATTAGTCATCTGAATGTTAACAACGTAGTAAAAGATAAAACTGAAAATGACAGTTCAATGGCCACTTATACATGGGTGTAACTTATCCAACTGCAGAGCCCAGCTTGCTAAAAGATCTTTGACCGCCAATATTTTTCTTTGGACAGGTTCTCTTTGCCCTCTGCATTAGGAGCATGCATGCGTTTCAATCTAACCAATGTTAACTGAAAATTAACGTGCCCAACGACTCCACATTGTGGAAGTGTATAATATTACTATACTACGTATAGTATTGTAAACTGTGCGTGGATTGTCAGTTGAGACTTGGCTACATCCGATGTTTCGTTTGTATAAGATGCAAACAAATGATAAGGAAGATGTATCAAGTTTGTATTATTCACTCTTGCATTGCAACAATTGGTTAACACACACCTGCTAAAAGATAACAGAGCGAATAGCATATTCTGGTTTAATATTTAAGTAGTTGTTGTACGTAAAATATTTAGTTGTACAGTTGTACCTGTACCCACTGGAAATAAATATTATACTATTATACATACTTAAGTAGTTCTTTAGTTAAGTAGTAGTAATAAATAATCGATAACATCGTAATTGGTCCCCACTAGTAATTGGTCCCGCTGTAATTGGTCCCCGCTGTAACTGGTCCCGCTGTAATTGGTCCCCGTGGTAAGTGGTCCCGGCTATAATCTAGATCTACTACTACCGATATTTAGTTATGAAAGCCATATTATAAAACATCGACAGCTCAAGTAGGTACTTATTGGGGTAACAGGTACATTTTGTTGCAAGTTGGCATTGGCAGATACTCGACTGCCAAGTTTGCTGAATCTATGTTATCGATTTTCTTTCTCACTTTTATGCAACAGAAATACAGAAAACTTGTTGCATGAAGTAGGAAGACGTGCGTACAGACACCTATTAAAAATTAATTGATAATTAGATTCTCACTAAAAACATTGCTAGATTATTGTTCCATATTAATCCAGACCGCAGTGCATAACAAAACATAATTACAATGTTACAATTGGTATTACAATTTTATGTCAATTAGTTTGGATTGTCACTATATGTACCATGTACCTACAGATTGAATTTATGAGTAGGTACTGTAAGATATATGAGTATTTGATTAAGAAAAAAGTTTCGTCTAAAATGAACACATGAAAAATAGAATCAGATTAGGTATAGCTTAATTGTTTGCTGCATTAGTCGCATTACTATCAGATAAATCATAGCATTATCTTTGTATCATCCATTTAAGACATTAAGGTCGATTTCATTAAAAATAAAAGCCGATTCACTACCTTTTCCTATAAATGTTTGAGTATTTCTTACTGTTTTGGATAAGTATAGATATGCCCACAATATACTTATGCATCTAGTTTTTTAGTTGAATTAATTGAGGTACTTTCACTGTCAGCATCAGAGTCACATACATCTGTAAGTGGTACTCCTTGATATTCACCTGTTGAACAGGAATAAACTTTAAGAACAATATAGGTAATTACACAAAAAGCAGATTTATCTGAGGTCCATCAGATCGTTTTTATTTGAACAAGCAAACACATTCAATAGTTAATCAAAGAGATTCGAGCAACAAATAAGCACTAACATCAACCATTTGCAATTTTCAGCTTTACACACCCCACCCATAATTATAATTATGCACAATACGAATGAAGATGCTAATTGAAGATTCGCAAAGTTGAGATCCCTTATTAGCCACCATTAATGCTACACATAAAGATTTGTTTTTTATACACTACAAAGATACGTAACATAATGATACACTGATGTAGTATTGTGATTGCAAGCGGATAATAGAAAGAAAAGTTATTATGCATTACATTACATTTATGAGCAAGATTCTATCGACTTTTCGCATCCTATCGAAAGCTCTCGAAATCAAGTTTTGATGTTAAGTCGCAGACGTGCATTCGCTTCGCATTTATAAATACGAGCCTACCTATATACATATTTCTATATAGGTACATACACGAATAAATATGAATAATCTGATCAAAGCAAAGAATTCCTGCTGCTCATCAAAAATGTAATACATCTATGATGTAAAACGAATTTAATATGGACAGGCATCATCTTTAGTACAAATCGATGTAAATAAGAAGCAGATCTATATAATTATGTACATAATGCAAGTAAGACTTTTATTTTTCGTCAGAATACGAAAGTATATGCATTTGTATTGATCCATAGGTGTTTTGACTTTTCTTTTTCCTTTTTAGCACATGACTATATTATAGTACTATATATTTAAGCGATCCAAGATTGCACGCATTGCAAAAGTACGAGGATACGATTCATTTAATCTTTTCACGTACGTGTCTTTAACATGTCTTCCAATCAGACTCAGTTTTTCTGCAATTAAATACTATTTCATAATGAGAAAAAAAGACGATCCGTAACTTTACGTCAAGTTAAATGCAAACTACTGTGTAATTGCATTGTAATTAACTCAGCATTTAAATTTTAAGTATTTGCGTGAGAGGAGAAGACCCCCAGCAAGGAATAGTGAACAAATGGTAGGGAATATAAAGGTCATCTGCCGTGATATTTGGGTCAACTTTTGGGTTCGCTCCCTCTCCACTAAATGAATATAGCTATCAATATACAAATGACTGAAATGACTGTAGTTGTATAGGAATCCAACAGAGTCGATGGATAGTTAATAGACAGATATTTAAAGTAGTTAAATCTAATATAATATAACATTTTTATGACTAGGATATGATAACTAAGAATGTAGCTTATGAATTTTTCTCCTTCTAACAGGTTTTACATGGTTTTGTACAAAGGCTGGCAATGCATAGTAGGCTTCGAGGTAAACATTATCTATTTTATTCTACATCTTGTACTTATTGCGTATCATTATTTACTGCTGACCTGCTGGACTGCTTATCACATTACATTACATCTGCCACAGCATATATTGTTATTATTGCCAACAATGCAAATCTTGCTTAGGTACTTGCAAATGAAACGCATAAAGAAAGCAAAAGCAGACTCCTTCTACCATGTATGCCATACAGAGAATGACTAACTTGAGAATTCTCAATTGTAATACCATTGCAAAGCAATAAAGTTGAAGTCAAGAAAAACACTCAGGTTTTTGTCGACCTTGAACAACTCACTACACTACATAATACATAAATGAACTGTAGACACCATATATACCTAAAGGTCTTTATAAGCATATGCAACAATAACAAGATTTATCATAAACAATTCTATTCCTTTAATATAGTAGTCTTTTAATTTGAAATTAGAAATGAAGTGTAAAATTGCAGATTAAAAGGATGCAGATAGATAGCTCACTAGTTTGTCTCTTTTAGTACACATTGTCTTTGTCTGCAAAGATGAAGTGACTTTATCGTTATGCGTGTGTGCCTGCAGATTGGTTTTCTTTAGTGGACATTTATTATTCATTGGCAATTTAAGTAATAAATAGTCTTACATCAAACCACAACAGCTACATACATCGTTTTATCTGGTTAACATTACACGCTCACTCAATTTATTTCAATCTATTCAATCCCTAAGTGTGTAGGAATTTGTGCATCTTCAACAAGCCTCACCAAAGGCTAACGTAATAAACTGAAGCTGAAAAACTTTAAAATATTCAAGAGAATGCAAATGGGAAACTCGTCCAGTTGGCCACCTTGCAGTAATAACAATCAAATAAAGATAACAAAAAAGTCTCATTGAAATTATTGATATTATGTTGCTCCGTGTTGTGACTACGTCTGTAATTAGAAATACATTTATTACTACCCATGGACTACAGACAAATACATGAACATGAAGATATATACATGCAATAGTTCGAGACAGAAAAAGGAGATGATATGAACAAACGAAAACGAAGATACAAATGCCGAAAAAGTCTATTTATTAATGTGCTACTGCTACAACAAACGACAGCTTCCCTCATCTATTGAATCCCGATTTAAAATGAAATTTTTTTCTCTCCTTTTTCCTTTCAGCCTGAATCGAATTAATATTTTTGCACGATTTTCTTTGTTCGTTGTTTTTCTCGCTGTTTGTCTTATGGAAGAAATTAGTTTGAACAATCAATGCGTTTCATTGGCATTTCCCGACGGTTACAGTCGTGTCTTATTTAATTTGTTTCCAAGAAAAAATCCTGGAATTAATTCACCAACAGGACCAGTAGTGTCTTACGGATACCGATACAATTTGGCTCATCCTACAGGGCGTAGTAACAATAAAGCCTCAGAAACTGGTATGTAATCTAATTATGCAAATATCTCTATAGCGTGCATTTATTTATACCATGATACTGAAAGGAAGAATGAAAACCTTTCAAAGACGTTTCATTCTTATGTCATATGTTATCATTCTTTGTTTGTTTTCTTTTATATGGATCCCATTGATGGAGCTGAGTCTGCATTAAGACCGAATATAATCCTTCCAAGGCTTTTAGTATCTCCAACAATTCCATCTTTGGCAGAAAATAGACCTGTCATATTTGAAAGTACAAAAGATGTTAAAAGATTAGTTCCTGGAGTTCCTCTTCTCTTTAAAATTAGAAAACCATCTGATGAATATGCATTTTCACCATGGTCTTTGTCTTCAAATCCCCAAATCCTTCTGGCTGGATCTGTTATTCCTTCCAACTTTCGTTACAAATACAGAAGTGACACTACCACTACTTCAATCACTACACAACCAGTTCCGACAGAATTCTCTGAGTCTGAAAAACTTGAGGAGACAGACAAATCGATAATTAGTCAAGTAAGTCCTGGGGATGCATATCTTCCAGCAACAGAGACAAAAGATGATACAACGACTGAAATCTCAAGGAAACCGGATGAAACACCAAGAGAAGAATTCCTATCCCCTTTCCCGTTACCCAGACCAAGTCTGAAACAAGTTGATACTGATATTTCTGAAGAATCTTATCAAAGGGATACAGAAAGACAATCAAGCTATCCCGATAAATTAGCTGATCTTGTACCACCGAGTCTCAGTGAAACCAGTGAACAGTATGAGGCTGTAAGCCAACCGACTTCAACAAGACCACCAATTTCTATTAGAAATTATACAGCAGCTCAAAATCTGTTAAAAGAATCTAATCCTGATAGTATTACTAATTTTGATGGTTTATTTCTGGTAGGTGTACTTAATTACTGCAAATACGTTATGCTTGAAGATACCGGTGGAAAACTAAAGATTACAATTTATAATTACATTTTCATGACTTAGGTTTCCGAGAAAACTTCTTCTACCACTTCGGCTAGTACTATATACGATGAATATTTTGCAGATGACGATATTTCGCCGGTTACCGACATTTCTAATGGGAATAAGTTAACAAGGCAAGTACAGGCAATACAGAAGCCAAACTTGGATGAATTTCTAGATGTTCCACCTTTACATTACGAACCAGATACTCCAACAGAAAAAACAACAGGCTTATCCCATAGTAAGTGTTGAGCTTGTGTTTCATGATTTCCAATTTTTAAAATATTTATTTATGTGTCACTATCTGTAATGTTAAAATGCATGTACAATATATTCAGATGGGGACAACGCATCTGATGATAATTCATCGACGAATACGGATAGCGTTCGCGACAGACAAAATTCAAGCGACAGTCCATCTGGAGAAAAGATTTCTCAGAATCCTCCAAAGTTAGATAGTGTCATAGATAGAACAACCCAAACTAGTATTTTAGCTACACCAGTTATCCCAATAGAAGCAGAAGAATCAGTCGGAGGTAATTCTCCACCGATTGTATCTGGAAACAACAACGTAGCGCCGTCTCAGTTTCCAAATCCTCAGATGGAAAATAATTTCAACGGTAATACTCAGGTTGTCGAAGGGAATTTGGAGGAAGAGCATGAATTACCAGTCCTAACCAACTCTCAAAATGGACATGAGTCGTCATTGCCACCAGTGGACGTTTCTAATTCGGAAACAGAAGATGCTCCCCTTGATCCTCTTCAACAGTTTATATCTGCTCTGACAGCTTCCATTGGAAAAGCTCAAGCGAATTCTCAACAGTCGAGAGCCCATCAATTCTTCACTTTCCATATAGGAGCAATAAACATTAATTTCGACAACAAGGGATCTACTGTGCCAAATCAGTACACCATATTGTCAAATATTGCGACACCCCCCAATTCCTCCCCCACTTCCGCGTCCTCATCATCGCCGGTGAGAGTTGCAAATAATTCACGTAGAAAATCTACCTCCATTATTAATCCTAAAGCTCCTAAGGCATTTTCTTACACTACAGGCACTAATAATCAATACGCATCTCCTCCAAAAGTAAGCTCAAGTTAAGAAAGTTCCTTTTAAATGTAAAAAAGAAGATTCCAAGAAACAGTAAAAATTGTAGACTGTCTTATTGCATTTTTTGAATGTAGATTGTTACTTATTTATAAACTATAAGTATGTAGGTGTAGTAGGTACATAAAATCACATTCGATGTAAATAAGTGTTTAATCCTTTTCTAGTTAACTGATCCCGTGATAACACCCTCTGAGATTCCATTCACGGTGCCGTTGCCAAAACCAATTAAACCTTCAGATCCCGAAGAAGATAGCTACCAACGTCAGCAAAATAATGATGGTATCAGTCAAAACCAAGATAGAGTATCGCCTGTTCCTTCGGTGAATCAGAACGTTATGAAAATCTCCGGAGATGAACCTGTAAATGTCAATCCGAAGGTAGAAAATTCTGCTGTATTGCCTACCCCTTTAGCACCTGAAGAAGAAATAGAACATGCTGATGCAAATGCACCGCAACTGGCAGCATCAAACAAAAGTGTTCAAGATACGCCAGTAAATAGTGAAGGGGCACAGTCAGATGAAGATTTAGATGAGCAGCTAAAAGCTCTAATACCTCAGGAGGAACCCGAATTATCAGAGCACATATCATCTGTCGTCAATCAATCGTCAAATGATCCTCATTCGATACCAATCGAAGATAGCATTTTACCTAAGCTCATTATACCAACAGAGGAAAGGACACTCCCACTGAACTCTACGGTGACTGGAGATCATAGCAGTACCGCAAATTCAAAAACATCTTTACGTCGCAGCATTGCAAGTCATAGAAGTTGAATTACTTTTCGGTTTTAATGTATTTCGGTCTTTCAACTGTTAGTTAGGATTCAAGACCAATATTATTATATATATGCATAATATTGTCATCGCCTTCAGCTCATCTCCCTCATTCAAACATATAA
>JABASI010001437.1:0-25069 GCA_019776505.1 Tomocerus nigrus
GCATTTTTGACTCATATTTGACAAAAAAGACCTAAATTTTTTGCGCTTCGCGCGAATATAATATTATGTGTTATATATGTCCATGCAAAATCTCAGCCCCCTCCGAAACTGGGTTCTGCATACGCCTATGTGTACTACTGACTGAAATATCCAACCACAGACTGCTGAAACAATTTATTTTTGTATTAGTATCGCTCTCTGTTAAATAATTTAATAGACCAATTTCTATTTATTAGCATTATAATGCGATTTGCTTCTTCTGAACATGTTTGTGTCTGACTGAAATGAAATTGGTATCCACATGCTAAGAACCGAAGCTTGAAAAATGACTACGGAGTTATACTAAAGTTCATCAATTATTTATTATTTTCCGTTTGAGAAAACAAACATTGGAGATTTACCTCGGAATCACAGAACAGAACTGTAGCTGTACCGAAGGCTTATATTATAGGCTTTCGTTTTTCTGAATTTTGAATATTATATAAATACAGACAATACAGTATAATTAGTCAAAGTTGGGGACACTGAATCCAGTAGGAAATTACGCTTTCTACATAATATGATTTCAATATATCATTATAGCACAGCTCTGCTCAATGTCAATAAAAACAAAGAGCCTTTGCAGGCTTGCATGAATAAATTGCTTAAAAAGTCATATACCTATTCTTGATAGATATTAAGTTTCATTGTAGGCATAATTGTACTTTTTTCGAATCTATATCTTGGTCCGTCAGACAGAGACAACTTTCACTTCATTTGACTTTCACCATGCTTCGACTGAAACAAAAGGGAAAACTAGCTGGACGAAAGTCTTTTCGTATTTTCCTATAATGCTCACATGCGCAGTGGATTCCGATACGGGTACAAACAAAGGCAAACAGCATTCTTCTTCACACGGCAGGTCACGCCGAGTCACGCGATCGCTTCATCATCATCATTACTGAATGTATTGCATAATATGGGTATCAATCATGGAATAAAGATAATATATTATATATAATTTGGTATCAATCAATACCAAATATATGGCAAAAATGGAGGACCTTGAGGAACTGGTCTATTTACCAGATGCCCCAGCAAAACAAAGCACAAAGCAATAATACAAAAATGCAACACCCGCCCTCATTTACATACATGTCGATGCGATGTCGAAATCGAACTTGACGATTGACGATACCTAATAAATTATTACGTTACATATTATGCATGGCGTAATAATGTGTATAATTGTATTGCTGCAACCATACTGCATAATCACTTCCAACTTCCCGGTTAATCAGTGCAGTCGGCTGCAGCGGAAGACGATCCAGAAGAAGCAAATAGGAGACTGTAATTTTTTATCTTTTGACAGCACAGCAGGGATTTTGAAGGCAATCAATCGAGTCTCATATTTTATTTCATCTCAGGATTCATTGATCGTTGTTGCTACTTCAAATTCTGGGTCAATTGTCTGTGCTGTGCTGACTGCCTGAGTACTGACTGACTGACTGATACTGAATTACTGATTGATTTACAATGTATGAGGAGGAAACCGGAAGTGATTCTTGTAAGTAAATATTTCTTGATTCTTGCCTCCCTTGTCTAACGGAACGGACTATTAACATACCGAGTCAGTGATCAATCATGACCAATGACTGGACATTTAAATTATCTTAGTCCCCACACAAACACTCAATATTAGCTACAAATGACAAAGCATACTGACAACTGACTGCATTTATCTATTTTATGATTCTTTATGATCTTTTATGATTTTTAATTGCTGTTCATGTCATGTGTCATTATTATTATTATGTTATGTTATTATCAATTGCCTTTATTATTCATTATTATAATAAATTATAGCTGATGAAGTACCTGGAGAATTATGGCAAGAGGCCTGTTGGATTGTCATCAACGCATATTTTGAAGAGAAGGGTTTGGTTAGGCAACAGTTGGATTCATTTGACGAATTCGTCCAAATGTCTATACAGCGAATTGTTGATGACTCAGTTGATGTGGAAATAGAAGAAGAAGAACATCTAAGAACTCATGGTGCTGATGTACCGCCGGTAGGTGTATATCCCTAGAATGCTCATGTTGTCTACAACTACATTTGTAGACGTAGACTTTGAAATAGTGTAGCTCTGAACCTAGCGGCCATATAGCCAAGGGATTTTTGCTAATCCTCAACAAACTATCCATTTCTCTATCGCTTTTTACTGCATGTTAATTGTACATTGTACATTTAATAAAAATTACAAAACTAAAAAAAAATCTAGTAATTCTTGCGTTAAAGACCGACTAGCATAACCGACTAAAACGCTTGAGCCTACGAAATACATTGGCTATAAATGTAGAACACTTGGTCGTTCGGAGGGGAAAAACGACATGATCATTCTAGGGATATGGATGGTTAATTATTATCATCATCTTTTGATATTATAAATAATAATATTATTATGCTCTAGTTTTATGTAAGCCTTTATTTACTTTTGGATTTATTTCTAAATAGATAAAAAGCAAAGTGACTTTTAATCAAATTTACATGTCAAAACCAACTCATTGGGAAAAGGATGGTTCACCAGGAGCAATGCTTCCAAATGAAGCCCGTTTGCGAAATCTTACATATTCAGCTCCTCTCTACGTTGACGTAGTCAAATCTATAACGATGGGGGGTAAAGTCGAAAAATCGGAATATCCAAAAACATTCATAGGGAAGATTCCTGTAATGACTAGGTCAACGTTTTGCATTCTAAGTGGTCTAAATGATCGAGATATACATGAGTTAAACGAGTGTGCCCTTGATCCTGGAGGTTACTTCATTATTTCGGGAACAGAAAAGGTAGGACTAATTAATTAATAAACAATCTTGCATAAAATTATGCTAATTGCAGGAAAGGTTTAATAACAATCTTTAAATTCTGTAGGTGTTGATAGCTCAAGAACGAATGGCAGCAAACACTGTATTTGTGTATGCTATGAAAAATTCCAAGTATGCATATAGAGCAGAAATCAGATCTGTGATGGAATATTCCAATAGACCCGTAAGCACCTTTTCTGTCAACATGATGGCAAAACGTGTCCAGCAAGCACACGCGTCGCAAGTCGGCCAGAAAGTTGTCGCAGTTCTTCCTTACATAAAGCAAGAGATTCCAGTTGTGGTTGTGTTTCGGGCTCTCGGAATCGTCAGCGATCGTGATATTATCGAACACATCATGTACGACACGGAAGACTCGGAAATGATGGACATGATGAAAGCTTCTTTTGACGAAGCATTCGTTATTCAACACACTGATGTCGCATTAAATTTTATTGGTAATATATGTTACAGTTTTATTTGCGATTTAGTTGAGTTATTTCAGGTATCATTTATTATAATGAAAATTGTAGAAGAAGCTTTTTCAAAATTGTGCAAGAAACTAATATTGGATATTCAATTAATTAATTAGTAATACCTTTTTGTTTATTACAATATGCTAAGCGTATATTATTCATCGTTTGTTTCATCGGCATACAATGAAAATGCATAATGAAAAATCTTTTAATGCAATTTTTATATACAAATGAGGTCGTTATCTAGAGCATATATTTTTTCTCGCAACATATATATGTACCAGTAATCAGTAAACAATGTGGAATCCTGGGGAATTCTAATTTTTCGGCGATTGGCTCATTTGACATTAATTTCGTTTCCCCATTGAATTTGTTATAGGTGCTCGTGGGGCAAGACCAGACGTCCCGAAGTACAAACGTATAAAATACGCTAAAGATGTATTGCAGAAAGAATTACTTCCTCATGTTGGAATTTATGCTGCTTGTGAGGGGAAAAAGGCGTACTTTTTGGGCTACATGGTCCATCGTTTGTTAATGAGTGTACTTGGTCGGCGAGAAATGGATGACCGAGATCATTATGGAAATAAGCGTTTAGACTTGGCCGGGCCGTTGTTGGCTCATCTTTTCCGAGGGCTCTTCAAGATGGTGTGCAAAGAATTGAAGATGTACGCCATAAAGTTCTTAAACAATGGTAAAGATTTTAACGTCAACTTGGCAATAAAGTCCACTACTATAACAAGAGGGTTAAGTTACTCCTTAGCCACCGGGAATTGGGCAGATCAGAAAAAAGCTCATCTTAGCCGAAGTGGCGTGTCACAAGTAAAATAATGGAAATAATTTTTATTAAATAACTTTAAAATATTTTAAAAGACAACTTTTAAATTTTAATGCTATTATTTCTTAATTTTTCTTGCGCAGGTATTGAACAGGCTGACTTACGTATCAACCCTGTCTCATTTGAGAAGAATCAACAGTCCAGTAGGTCGGGATGGTAAAATAGTCAAGCCTCGTCAACTCCACAATACTCAATGGGGTAAATTCAACAAAATTTTACTACAAACATGTCGTTCATAAAGTGTCTAATCAATAATATTTTCATTCGTGTGCTTTTCAAGGAATGGTATGTCCTGCTGAAACACCCGAAGGACAAGCTGTTGGTTTGGTAAAGAATTTGGCACTGATGGCATATGTTTCTGTGGGATCCCCACCATCTCCTGTATTGGAATTTTTAGAAGAGTGGTCCATGGAGAACTTAGAAGAAATTTCTCCATCAACTGTAAAGAAGTAAGTTTCTTTTAAATGCAATGGTTTATTTTTTATGTGAGTTAGACAATTGTTTTGAATTGATTAATTACAATTATTATAGCATGTGCAAGATATTTGTGAACGGGTCGTGGGTGGGGATTCATCGTAATCCAGACGATCTCATGCTCACATTGCGAAGACTAAGACGACAAATGGATGTAATTGCGACAGAAGTTTCCATTGAGAGAGATGTACGAGATAAAGAAATTCGCATTTACACTGACGCCGGTCGGATTAGCCGACCTATTCTCGTTGTGGAGGAAGGACGGCTCCTTATAAAGAAACATCATATTGGCAAATTAAAAAATCCACAGAGTGGTTTTGGGTAATTCTTTCTATTTCCCAGAATATAGCAGTTTCTGGACGTCAAAAGTGATAAGTATTCTTAATCCATTGCAATTCTTTAGATGGACTTCGTTACTAGCTGATGGTGTTATTGAATACATCGATATTAATGAATCAGAGACGGCAATGATTGCAATGCATCCATCCGATCTGAAAGGAAATGAAAATAAGGATTACTGTAATACGTACACACATTGTGAAATTCATCCGTCCATGATTTTAGGAGTGAGTGCTTCGATTATTCCATTCCCAGATCATAATCAGTCGCCCCGTAATACTTATCAGGTAAGAATAGTAAAATATAGTTTTATGACTATTTTTTCGTAAATCTTATATCCTTTGTCTTTTGAGTAGTTTTAACTTTTAAAACCATAAAAGAACTTTTTTATTGTGAAAATGCTAATCGTTCTAAATTCTAATCTCTGTGTCGGATAATTACAGAGTGCTATGGGAAAGCAAGCGATGGGTATTTACCTGTCAAATTACAGCATGCGAATGGATACCCTGTCTCACGTTCTATATTATCCCCAAAAACCTCTGGTGGTAACTAGAGCCATGGAATATTTACGATTCGGCGATTTACCTGCAGGGATTAACAGTATTGTTGCAATTGCTTGTTACACTGGCTACAACCAAGAAGATTCCATCATAATGAATTCTTCTGCTGTCGATCGAGGCTACTTTCGATCCTCGTTTTTCAGATGCTACCAAGACAAAGAAACTCTGGTATTCTTCAGTTTCCTTATGGCATATATTTTTTTTTAACGTAGCGTATTTTTATTATCAAGATTTGAGTACTAAATAATTTCCTAATTGTAACTGTTTATTCTGTAGTTGGAAAAATTTGAATTACCAGATGTAACAACTTGCACGTCAATGAGACATGGTGCATACTTCAAGCTTGAGCACGATGGAATGGTCGCACCCGGTGTAAGAGTTTCCGGCAATGATGCTATAATGGGTATATTATTTATTATTTTTATTTGGGTATTTTTGGTTGATAATTATTATTTTATGACTATCTTTTAGGGTTTTATTCATAATTCATAACTATTTTATCTTTTCTTATTAATTTTTCTACTGTTTTAGGTAAAACCGCTAAGCTGCCAGTGAGTGAGGATGACATGGAACAAAATAGTTCGGGGCTTACCAAGCGTGATGCCTCCATGTATTTAAGAAATAATGAAAGTGGTATTGTTGATGAAGTCTTGATGACCGTTGATAGCGACGGACATAAATGCTGCAAGGTTAAAATTAGAGCAGCGAGGATTCCGCAAATCGGTGACAAATTCGCATCGCGTCATGGACAAAAAGGAACTTGTGGTATACAATATCGTCAAGAGGTAATGTTTTCGCTTATTGACGATTTCAATGTTTTCTGTAGTTTATTTTAATATTATAATCAGTATAGTAAAATAATTAACATAAAAACATTTGCCCATATCATGGTGTTATTAGGATTTGCCATTTACCAACGAAGGGATAGTGCCAGACCTCATTATCAACCCACATGCGATTCCGTCACGAATGACAGTAGGTCATTTGATTGAATGTCTCCAAGGAAAGGTGTCTGCAAATCGAGGAGAAATTGGTGATGCGACTCCTTTCAGTGAAGGAGTGAATGTTCAGAAAATTGCTCAACTCTTACAAGATTATGACTACCACGAGCATGGCAATGAAATAATGTACAACGGATTTACTGGCAGAAAAATCAGTGCTCCCATATTTATCGGACCAACATATTATCAGGTTAGACCTCATTCATTGTGAATAAACTTTTAGAAATTTTATTAACCTAAAAAATAAACATCAAAGAAATAATTGTTTTCTTTGAATAATGCAGAAATTGAAACACATGGTTGATGACAAAATTCATTCAAGAGCTCGTGGTCCTGTACAAATCTTAGTTCGCCAGCCTGTAGAAGGAAGATCAAGGTTTACTATAATTCCAATCATTAGAATGGCAATCTAAGAAACCTTGCAGATCGGGAACAACTATTCATTTTGGAAGTGAAACTTTCTGATTTTAATCTACATCATGAAATTAGAAAATTAATTTCTCTTAATTGTAAATAAAATCATCGTTTAAAAAGTATGGCAAAAAAGTGACATTGAAATTTGAAAGTCTCAACTTCCGGCATGAAATTTGCTCCCCAAATCAAGGTCCTTTAGATTACATCGGACACTAAAATTAGTCATTATATTATAATTATTATTATTTATCTTTTCTACCGTTCTTTAATGCGAATTTTTGTTGTAGGGACGGAGGGCTTCGTTTTGGGGAAATGGAGAGAGACTGCCAGATAGCTCATGGTGCAGCCCAATTTCTTCGTGAGAGACTGTATGAGGTCAGTTACTAATTTTTTTATTCTGTGTTATGGTTAAATTGATAAGATTAGGTTTTGGGTTACATAACCTTACCATATAATAGTATCATAGCTGAGTTCTACTTTTGTACTCAGCATTGATAAAAACGAATTTCATTGACATATTTAATGGAAGACGGCAATAATCAGTAAATATGCAGGTTTTGTAAAAATTTTGGATGCATTTGAAGGTTTCAGATCCGTACCGAATTCACGTTTGTGATATTTGTGGTCTTATAGCCATCAAATGTAGAAATGGCACTGTAGAATGCAGAGGCTGTAGCAATCGAGTTCAAGTAAGATTTTATTAATCAATTTTTATAGCAATAAATATTTTTAGCGTATTCATTATATCTTTGAATTTGTGT
The DNA here is from genome assembly GCA_019776505.1 of Tomocerus nigrus. Lineage (NCBI taxonomy): Eukaryota > Metazoa > Arthropoda > Collembola > Entomobryomorpha > Tomoceridae > Tomocerus > Tomocerus nigrus. The sequence continues at coordinate 7,700 of JABASI010001437.1, forward strand.
TGTTTCGTTAGATTTCACAGGTTGCTTTACCATATGCTGCAAAACTTTTGTTCCAAGAATTAATGTCTATGAACATTAGTCCAAGACTGATGACACAGTAAAGAAATACCTCTACCGTTCACAATCATAAGATTAGATAGTTATAGATTTGAGCTTCACCAGTTCAACCGAAAATTAAATTATTTTTTTATACTAAAGTTATACTAGGTACTTATGTAATATTATTATTATTATTTGAACTATTAATTTATTATATGTAATTTGGTTTGTGATAATTTGTTAGCCAAATATTTTGAAAAATCCCATTGACGAAGATTATGTTTATAGCCAACGTTTTACTATGAGTACTTTTCCAAGCGATGTTTGTTTGCAAGATTTTTACGAAAAGTATTTGTTCTGATTTTTCGCAAGAATTTTACTAAAAATATTTGTTCTGCCTTTTTTTCGCAAGGACTTTACTAAACGTTTTTGTTGTGGATTGTTTCCGCAAGGATTTTACTAAATGTTTTTGTTGTGGATTGTTTCCGCAAGGATTTTACTAAACGGTTTTGTTGTGGATTGTTTCCGCAAGGATTTTACTAAAAGTTTTTGTTGTGGATTGTTTCCGCACGGATTTTACTAAACGTTTTTGTTGTGGATTGTTTCCGCAAGGATTTTACTAAAAGTTTTTGTTGTGGATTGTATCCGCAAAGATTTTACTAAAAGTTTTTGTTGTGGATTGCTTCCGCAATGATTTTACTAAAAGTAGTTGTTGTGAATTGTTTTCACAAGAATTGTACTAAAAATATTTACCGAAATATTTTTTTCTGGCGTGTTTTTCTCAATACATTTACTAAAAATGTCGACTTTTTTCGCAAAAATTTTACTGAAAGTTTGACTTTTTTGCAAAAATAAAAGTATATATTCTGGCTTTTCTTCGTACGGATTTTACTAACCGTAGGTATTGATAGTTCTGGTGTTAGTTGTAGCATAGCGTTGTATTGTACCTTGTACCTAATATTACTAATAATTAATTATTGAATACATTGTTGCCTGGCCTAATGCCTACTATTACAGTTACGAGTTACAGCTACAGCTTTACAACAATGAACTGTGTTATTAAGGTACGATACTATTATTAGGTTTATTTATCTTATACATAACATTATTGTCATAGCCGATAGCCAAGATTGCTGAATTGAACTAATAATGAATAAATTGAATATTCCTCTACCTACTATTACTACTCGTTGAAAAAGATTATGAAGTGTGAATTTTCATGAAATTGCATGTATTTTAATATTTAAGAAAGATAGTCTTACGGATTTCCGGAAAGCTGTCATACATAACTATGAACAACCATTCACAATCATTATTGTCATTTCCATTTTCATTCCATAATACCGAAAGAAAGTACAAGAGAGAGAAAGGAAAAATATTTTACTTTAGTTCCCTTGATTTTCAACTTGTACACAAAGATTTGGGTCCCTGGTTGCTCTATCTATGAACAGTGCATAGTTTTACTCTTGAACGGCGTGGGAATATTTCATTCAAATACGACAAGCCAAAACACTGACTTGTCGGCTTCATCCAATGCTAAAATAACATTATCGAAATTCCAACCTTTGTATTGTGTTATAAAACAATAATAATAATAGGTCGAAAATTCTTATTTTGAAACCTCGGTTTTTGAAGTTGTGTCTGCTGTCATCTTTTTATTCGTGGATTGGATTTTGTACTGCTGATTGTTACATATTTGGTTCGGTGGTATACTAAAATTCATTCAAGATGTCTTACAAACAGTCTTCTCAAAAAGTTCAAAAAGTTATGGTCCAGCCCATTGTAAGCTCCATTCAATTCTAAATTCACATATTTTGAAATTTATTTATTATTTGACAGATAAACGGTGTCAAATCAGAAGTAAATTGGTAAAAATTTTGTCGGGATTGGATATATTATTATAACATGCAAAAAAAACCACGCAACTAATTTTTATTTGTTTTTTTAGAACTTGATTTTTAGGTATTTGCAAAATCGGTCTCGGGTTCAAGTCTGGATTTATGAAAATGTCAATCTTCGCATGGAAGGGCACATTATTGGATTTGACGAATATATGAATCTTGTATTGGATGATGCAGAAGAAATCTACACAAAAACTGGTGTTCGGAAAAGTTGTGGTAAGATAAGTATAAAAGGATTTTTTCCACTTCTAATCTTTCAAAATTATTCTAGACTTCATCCTAAACTTACCTCAATCAATAAAAAATTATATTTTAAGCCGTTTTTAAATTTTTTTATTAGGACGCATCCTGTTGAAAGGTGACAACATCACGTTGATCCAAAGTGCCACTCCTGGAACTTAATTAATTGTGTCCTAAGATTTGTTTCCGAAAACCTTGCTTTTCTTTTCTATTTCGTCATTACATTAATAAATAAAGACTTGTCTGTTTTTTAATAAATTCTTTTGTTATTTAATTTTTTCAAAATTTTTATAAGTGTAATCATGACCTTCTGATAAACTTTGCAAGTCATTATTTCCACACCCACATTATAAATAACTATAAGTTTAATACATACTATACTTGTTTACATTGTAAAGAGAAATTATGACTTAATTATTGAAGATAAGTAGAAAGATTTCAAATCCTACTTTCCGTAGATTAACTCCGTAGCAGTTGGCACAATTGGCAGTTATAATTATATAATTTATATAACAATAATGTCGAATATTAAACTTTCCTATATTTTAAGAATTCTCTCTCAATTAATTTTAGTTGCATTACATTATACTTTTTTTCACATCATCTATTCCATAGTTTATGTAAGTATCAGGTGAATAGTTAAACAGCTCAAAATCTAAAAAGTATTTTTGATACAAAGAAGTTATTTGAGATCTGAGCAGCTGCCCAAAGTATTTCTTAGCTAAAGTACTTGTTTTGCCTTCTGCTGAGCTACCAATCGCAGTTTTATGTTGCCACCGTGGCTTAATGCCTCCATTTGTGTTAAGATTAGCCTTTTCTATGATATATTTTTGGTCCATCATGTAAGTTTCAGTCTTAGCAATTATGTCATACTCAACTCGGCATGGTGTGCAGGAATAGTAAGCGGGAAGCCAGTGATCGTCTGCATATAAAATGACATCCGTTTTAATTAAGTAGCGGACAAACTCTTCAAATGTCGGTTCTTTTTGTGTTATTGTAGAATCTGTGCGAAATTTCTTCACTATTGATCTCCCGTATTTTTCATAAAAATGAGCTGTTCCATGCTCTAAACCTGGAAAAAGTAAATAAGAATTAAGACACCATAATACAGATTAGTCGCAAATAATAATATAGCTCACTGTTCTTACCAACAGATGCATTTGACAGCTTATCCCGATATGCAGAAAGAAGTCTTTCGAAAGGGTGACGAACTACCAGCAATTTCATCACATTTTCTTTTAACTGAAATTAATATTAATTAGATATACAATGACAATCATTACAAATTATTTGTATGTACCTATTTCCTTTTCCAAAATGATTATAATCAATATGCAAGCATTCAAATCTCAAGGTACATCGTCAAATTACTATAATTGCTTAGAAAAGTGTTTTTCATGAAAAAATTGCAAAATAGCTAGGAAGAAACTTTTATTTACCACAGATGGATCCATTTCGGAGTAAACCTCCCTTGCAAGTATACTAAGCTGTTTCGAGGGTTTTTTTAATTGTTCCTCTGTAAAACCCGCAAGTATCATCATATTGTAGAGCCAAGTAGTAGAACCGGCTTTGTAAACCGGACACCAAGCTAGATGTTTATCCCTGAAAACCAAAGATTATGTATTACCATTTTATTTTTTCCCCATTTTAATTAGGAATAAAATTAAATAAGATTTTTGCACTAACGGGTTGTGAAAGAAATAAGAATATTGCGGTGTAGGCGGGTCTTTCACGTGAAGATCATTTGTGAAATTCTTCCATGAGTATATTCCTAGATGGTATTTCTTGCAAAGCCTCTTTACTCTCTCCACTCGGTTTTCATTTTCCACTTGCCAATTTAAATCTTTATTCTCAAGTCTGTCTTGTTGGTATTCTTTTTCGTATGGACTCCCAATACCAGGGTGTTCAGTATAAAAAGACTTTTCATTTAACACCACTATTTTCCAGTAGGACAACACACTTAGCATGAGAAGTATCGCAAAGGAAACGACAGTGTATTTGGCACAAGAATACATCTCTTCTGCTCTGTATTAAATTCTTCTTTTCAGAACATTATCACTTTTCTGTAATAAAACATCAATAAAATTATATTCAGACACATACATTTCTAAAAATCTGATATGGATAATTGATAAATCTCCCCCGTCGTAAATAATCTACGATATTTTATTCTTGAAACTTTTTGTATAGAATTATTCAGAGTAGCGCATATAGCTTAGCTGTAGGAACTGTAGCTCCTCTATGCAAATATACATCCGTCTGTCTGTCCCTGGGCATGATACCGTTTGAATGGATTGGCGTAGCATTCAAATTTTCTGCGTGTCATTTAGAGGTCCATTATAGACCACTGAATTCAAAAATCGGGTCGCTGGTACTAGGTCAACTGGGTCACCCTGGGACCGTCTCATGAACGCATTGAGATACAGCTCAAATTTTGTACACATTCTTACGGTCTAAAGAAAGGCTAAACGTGAAAATGAGCTGAATAGTCCAAAGTCAACTGGGTCATTCTGAGATCATCTGTACCAGTCTGCCGGTCTGCCTGCACGTCTACCAGTGTACTATTAGTGCAACTACTATGCCAGTGCACTTCTACATTTTAAATAAATGGGGTCAATGGGTCAAATGAAGACGCTATTCTGTACTATATCCGTATAAATGGTTTATTTTTGTTATTTTCTCTTGAGTTACTTACTTTAACAAATGGAGATTTTCTATTATACACGTCTGCATTCTACTCAGTAATTAAGGAGAATGATGATGTATTTAGGTATACATACATAGTTATAGTGTGTAAACTGTTTTTTCTCGAGTATGTGAAACAATTTTTTCCTCCTAAAAAACAGTATAAAACAGGCAAACACTTACAAAGCTATTAAATATATATAGCTTTGATAATTATGACGAAACTGAAACCTCTTTTCAGTCTTATACACATACCCATTTTACTTGTGCATCAGTTTGCATCTATATTTTTCCATGAACTGAGTTGATGATACCGAACTAACTGCTACCAAGTAGCTTATAATAACAGTAAAATATAATCTTATGAATTGTTGCTTTATGGTCTGTATTCTGTTTACGATACGTGCACTTACTCAGTAAACAAAGTAATTAGGAACAAATAAACGATGCATGCATATTGATTTAGGGCACGATACAAATATAAAGAACATACTTACATACTTACATTTACCGGTTACTTTAGAATCATTGCTGGCTTTTAAACTGAGACACTTTGCTGGTGTTGAAGTGAAAGATAATATTATAAAGAAAATGAAAACTCCGAAGCCTTTTGTTCTGGAGGTTTGTATTAGAGAATAAGCAAAAGTTATTATCAAAAATTTATATAAAACTAAATTATTGGCTAGATAAGTAAATGAGTGCAAGTGATGTTGTGTTGTGATGTGAACTGAGATGACCATGACCTCGAGAAGAGATTAAGATGAAGTTGGCCAGTGGCCTGCGGCAAGAACAACTCCTATATCCCCATTCAAACAAAAAAACAGCCTATATCATTCTGATATATTATTCTGTTTCAGTATAAGGTGCAAACTTGCTGGACAGGTGGATAAAATGAACGAGATTAATGGCTAAAGTCTGTATTAATGCTGCTGGAATCAGAATAATGACCTTGTACAACTAATTTGTAATCAACACCCGTTTTGCATGTAAATTGTACAAACAATTGATAGCATTGATTGAATGAAAACCTATTCACATTATATGCATACAAGTACTAATAAGTACTATGGTCGTAATGGTCGTATTTGATACTGTTGAAGCATTTGCTACACAGAAACAGAAATTCATGGATGGAAGTGATGGAACATGCAAAGATCTAGTGTCTCTGATATAATTATTATAATAATTAATATGTTTTAGCCCATATCAAATTCTATCCCAGAATGCTCATTCTACAAATCTATTTATTTAACTGTATTGCAATGAATTGAACGAAGACACTAATAAAATGATCATTTCCGTGATAAAAGTTGTGTAAAAAAATCAGTTCAGTTCAGTGACTTCGGCATGTGATTTTGTCCACTAATAATTTTAGCATTTCAATTTCCAAAAAATAGGTACCCACTTATGCAGGAGACTTTATTTGTATGCAAGTGTAATATTAGATTCTATAATGTATAGTACCACAGGTTTATATTTGTATTTATTTTGTCTATACAGCTATGAAAGTATGAAACTCTCTCTCTCTTCTATTTTTAGTAGGCCACCTTAATTACTGTACGTGGGTAATTGATAATTACAATAACTTGGCATTATAATTACATTACAGGCACTTACAGCTTATGTACGGCAAACATGACATACTACAATAGTCAATGGAAATCATCGCAAGTAATTATAGCAGCGTCAACAGACGTGAACATTATTATTATATTTTTCAGGGTCCCTTAAATCTTCTTGCTCCTCAGAATACAACTTTCACCTTTTGCAGTGTTGGTATAATGAAAATGAACTTTAGCAGGAATTATTGGACTATTATGGGACTAAAGGGACTAGGACTCCATGGGACAGTAATGAGACAATAATTTTACGTATCGTTAGTTTATCAACGTTCTTGAATGAATATTATTATTTATTTCTGTCGAGTATACTTGTTGACGCATATGTATGCATAGTGTGGTCTGTGGTATTGAATGTGTACCTAAGGTAGTTTGACTTGACCATGCACACTAACTAAAACTGCATGATAAATTAAAGAAAATTAACATTAGCAACATATTATTATTATGTAAAATAATAATTTTATTATTTGCTACTAGGTATATAATAATATTTTATGTAATGATTAGACCAGACCAGACCAGACGCAGACTAACTAGTGACTGATGAAACAATAAATGACGGTCAATGCCTATAGTCACTTATTTGGTTAACACACAACACAAAAATCTAATGAACTGCTTTTATTATTATTATTACATAGATATTGATTTATTTCAAGCGTGAATGCGTGAATGAGTTGATCACACAAACCGAACGTCAGATTGGGAAGGAAAGGCTTTTAAGGCTTATAATGATTAATCATGCATATGACAGCATAGAAAATTTATTTGCTTTTCGTCGTTCTCATGCAAATCAGTTTCCATTTAAACCATTTTACATGGTCAGAGTGGTTTATTTGATCCAAATATATTATTAAATTATTATTATTGTAGAAACTTCAGATTCTTCATATTCAGACAGACAGAAGAAACTTATGACTGTATATAATTCAGAAATGAGTAGCTCACTTTTTGGAAATAAGTTACTAATGTAGTCGTGCATGCATTATTCATGGAGTAGGCAGTAAGTATAGTCATTCGTGTCAATAATCGCTATCTTAATTTGCCCTAATATAGAGGTATTTATATTATATATTTACCTATTGTAGAATTGAGTCGAAAACAAAGAAATGAAGGAGCTTATATAATAATTATTTTCTTAGTAATTGACGACACATTCACTCAAAGTAGCTATCTCTCTCTCTCTTTAAACAATCAAGGATGTAATGGCAACTGCTTTGTCATTATGTACACTAAATTTACTGTCTCCATAATCGTCATCATGAAGGCTGCAAACAAAATGACTATTCCAAAGTAAACGTCAAATACTCTGGAACAAATAACATTAGTATTAGCAAATGAATTAGGCTTAACCGCAAGCTATCATAATAATAACCATACTTTCGAATAATGAGATACCGTGTAAACTGTAATTATATGCTAGGACTCTCTCTTTCAGACTCTTCTAATTTCAAATTATTTGGTGCAGTGTTAGAACTATATGTGTATTTTCCTTATACACATAAGAAGTATAAACTATATAGTTATAAGTGTGTAAAATATATTTTTGTATGTACTGAATATTCCTTTGTTTAGGGATGATAGTATGATAGTAAGCGATGATAAAAGAAGGGTTTTCATCCAAGTAATGCCCTATGGATGCATTTACGGTATACACAAAGTATGTAAATAGACACACAATAAATGACACCACTATCAGAAATGTGAAAATGTGGGAATTAAAACAGAAATGCTATCTGTATATAGTTTACTAATAATAATATCTTGCTATGAAATTACTTAAAGTGATTGACTCACTAAATGTCAAAGTCAAAGCTATGTAATATTTATATATATAGTACAAGTACATGCATTACATATCTCCTCATATACTTCCTTCAGTATACAAATATAAATACAAGTTTACGTCAGAATCGCACTTATACCTATGCATACTTAATATACGCAAATGATGACAATTCCATTATTTGTTAGCTCTGAATTCTCTAAGGAATTCCCAATGAACCAATCATACTGGTCAGTTAGAAGAAGGCTGATAACCTAGATTTATATTCTTTCTAGTTCTACAAGCAGTACAATACAATGTGCAACACAATTATTCTGGATATTCTGGAATTATGACACTTTTCCTGATTTTCTGCTACAATACCTTTGCAGTAGTTTCCGACGAACACATTTTAGTAGTAGACCTTCTTCGCATATTTTAGCAGTAAGAAAAGAGATAAAACATGTAGCTTGTGGTACAACTATAGTATACAGACTAGTTAATACAAACTTTACATTAAATGTGTCACTATAAAGATTACTTCGTCATCTTGTTGTAATAATTTTCGAAAAGCAAAGATATCTACAGCCAAAAAAGTAATTCGATAAAATTGATGGAGAAAGTAAATAGTTCTTCGAAAAGGAAAAATCCGAGGAAAAGAGACGAAAATAATAATTGTGCATATGATTTAGGGATTGGTGTTGGATTTGAATAATCACTAAAATTAAAACAGAGGAAGATAGTGGGAAGTTGACAATTTCTATGTGATTGACAATGAGTGGTGGTGCAATATTTCCATTTCCCACTGACGAGTGTGCCCGGGAGTTGTCAGTAACTCCACCAGAGCCATTTTCAACGACTAAACTTGTTTTCCTGGTACTGCCATTGTCTTTGATAGCAATCGAAATAATATTAGGAAATGCCCTCGTGATATTGGCATTTGCCTTCCGTGCTTCATTGCGAACACCTCCGAATGCCTTCTTGGCCTCCCTTGCCATTATCGACATGTCTGTGGGGATTTTCGTCCTTCCTCTGAATATTCTCCTGCAAATTCAGCAAGATAAGTGGCCTTTGGGAAGATTCATGTGTAAACTGTGGTTGACAACAGATGTGACACTTTGTTCGCTTTCAATTTTCCACTTGATTGCCATTGCCGTTGATCGCTACAGAGCAATTACAGACGGAGTGGCTTATATGCAACGAAGATCTTTTCGATCAGTAATTGGTACAGTACTTTGTCTGTGGGTTTTCGCACTGTGGATCAGTTCCCCGCCAATTTTAGGTTGGAACGATTGGGACGAAAGTCAAACTGAAAATTGTCAACTGACGGAAACAAAGGGATATCGTTTTCATTCAACATTTGGCTGTTTTGTTTTCCCAATGTTCCTCATGCTGTTAACCTACNCCCAATGTTCCTCATGTTGTTAACCTACTGGAAAATCTACACAGCTATTCAGACACGTCTGCGGGATCGGGCACGACTCCCGAGTGCGGAACGATCTATGGATCCCGAATTCAGCGATACAGAAGGGGATACTCTGCATTCACTAAGTGTACATGACCGTGGAAGAACCTTGACGCGAGAAACGGGTAACAGGAAACTAACTACAGGCCCATCTCTTCAAATGAGGGAATTCATGGACAAAAAAATTAAATTTTCCTTGACACGAGAACGTCGGGCAGCTAAAACTCTGGGAATGATCGTTGGCGCTTTTAACCTTCTGCTGGATTCCGTTTTCTATCGTTTACTTACTCTCTGCATTCCTTCCTTGTCATATGAGGCCTGGAGAAGGAATCTTCCAGACAGTCACATGGTTAGGATATGTTAACAGTGGACTCAATCCAATTATCTACACTATTTTCAATAAACAATTTAGGGATGCTTTCAAAAAAATCTTAATGCTCGACTAAAATCCCAACAGAAGAACAATAACTCAGATTCAACAGTTAATTTATTTAGTTACAATTAACTAACTACAATAATTAATCATTTGTTGTTCCATAAATAACATAAGTCCAATACATTCTTACGAATTTCAAATAAAACTAATTTTTTAAATACAGTCACAGAATTTCACCTTTACCTCAATCACTGATGATGACCCTATACCGTACCATACACAATTCAGACCTTTTCTTATCATTTCTTCATACTTTGTCAATTTTATAGTTTTGACACTTGGACATCAGTGTACATGACGTAATCCTTTGTTAGCTCATCTACTTTTGCAACACCTGTAAACGACAACAGAAGAACAATAACTCAGATTCAACAGTTAATTTATTTAGTTACAATTAACTAACTACAATAATTAATCATTTGTTGTTCCATAAATAACATAAGTCCAATATATTCTTACGAATTTCAAATAAAACTAATTTTTTAAATACAGTCACAGAATTTCACCGTTTCCTCAATCACTGATGATGACCCTACCGTACCATACACAATTCGAACCTTTTCTTATCATTTCTTCATACTTTGTCAATTTTATAGTTTTGACACTTGGACATCAGTGTACATGACGTAATCCTTTGTTAGCTCATCTACTTTTGCAACACCTGTAAACGAACCAAGTTTTGTTTCAAATTATGATTCATGAAACGTTAAAACATAAAAAAATTAACTGGCTGAAATTGCGAAGGACTCGCCTGATAATCCCATTGTTAAACTTAGTTCATCTCTCAAAGTTTCCATAATTTTTTTGCCTCCAGCTTCCCCATTAACAGCAATCCCGTAAATCATGGCTCGTCCCACAAAAGCCTTAACAATTTCACGACGCATTTTTTACAGGTAGACTTAATAAAAATTAACGAATGAATATATTATTTTTACCATTTTGGCCCCCAGCGATAATGCCTTAAAAATATCAGAACCTCTTGTTACCCCACTGTCAATATAAACTTCACATTTTCCATTCACAGCTGCTACAATTTCTGGCAAAACATTTATCTAGAAAATTAAAAATTTATTTCATAATTTTTCGTACACCGTATCCCCCGATTTAGTTCCCTGTTTCGAAATAAGTAGTCCACTTCAAGGGGAACTAAATCTAAGTAGGCATGTTTATCATAATAAGAAAATCGTGAAATTGTCATACTGTGGCGGATGCCGCATCTATTTGTCGACCTCCATGATTTGATACTTGAATTGCATCAGCTCCAAGTGAAGCACATAAAGCGGCGTCTTCACCAGTTTGGATTCCTTTAATCACTATAGGCAATTTCGTTGTTCTATTTGAAATGAGCATTTTATTTTATATATACCTAACCAAAAATCATAAATCTGTCATTTGCGAGTATAAAATAGGAAAATGTGTTTTAGATTGTAACTAACTTTTTGAGCCACGGTATCACTTCCCATGTAAGACCAAAATCGAGTACAGAATGCAGCTCGACAAAATTTAGTGATGTTGCTGAAGTATCGGGGAGAACATTCTTTAACCTGATGGTTTAAATAAGACTTTTGAAATATAATAATTACAAAAAGGAGATTTAAAAATATAAATTAGCTTGTTCTACTTAGCAGTAGTAATTCAATTTTCAAGGATCATCGAATCGCAATATAACAATTGTATAGTATATGATAAAAATTTAAATTCTACCTTAGATGAGATGGGAAAACAAAAGGAGTTCGTTTAGAAGCTCTTCTTTTTCCTACGTATTGGGCATCAACGGTTACCACAATTGCTTCGAAACCCGCCTGTTCGGCCCTTTTCAGCAATTTCTTTGTGATTTCCCTAAGATATTGTATACGTACATATTATACATACTTAGGCTATGTTAATAATTTAAGGGTAGCATAGTAAAGTTAAAAATTATTCTCCATGTTCAATTGACAATATGACTAGCAAAAGTTCTTAAGTTAAAGGTTTCAGATATTGCAGAGTGTGTTAGAAATGGCAATTAATTTATCTGTGCATCAACCTGTCCTTGTGTATAAAAATTTGAAACCAATTTCTTCCATTTGGAGTTGCAGCTGCAATTTCCTCAATGCTGCTTGTAGCAAACATACTCAAGGTGAAAATCCCTCCGACAGCAGCAGCAGCTATATGTATGGAAGAATATTATTCATATTCAATAGATCATACGATACTACATATATTATAATACGGTAATATAGTTTTGTTTAAATTATGATGTTTCATTTGCATAATCTTCATCAGACAGGGTAATACAATACATATGCTCTTAAAGTTTGGTGCTATTATATAATCCTAAGTATTATATTAGTATAAGAAATGCAAAGCAGGATTTACAGATTTCTGTATCATAAAATTGAGTATGATTACTAGAGCGAGTCTTCAGCGAGGAAATAATTTTGTGAAGACCAAAATAAGTAAGAACCTTTCGCAGAGGCTACTTCTCCATCAGGATGCATCGTTCTCTGGAAACCCATGGGACAAACTCCAATTGGTACTTTCAAGCGTTTCCCTAAAATCTTTGTCGATACATCTATTTGACTAACATCTCGTAACATACGTGGACGAATGAGCCATCTAAAATTAATTACCATACAACAATCAAAATATTTTCTAGGGAAAATGGAAATTCATATTCATGACTGATACTCGACAATAATAATTTGTCTACCTATAATTAGTAGAAATAGAATTAAATATTGGTAATACTTAAGTAAGTACGATAATATTCTACGAGTTATATAGGAATAATGATGCGTATAATGACCGGGAGTAGGCAAGTCGATTATTCGCAGGTGTATATTCGTCATCCGCCCCAGATTTTAAGTACTCCCATTTATTTTTGTCCAAAGCTGCTGATGCCGCCTTTTCAAAATCCGAAACACAAACGAGTCTATCCATCTCGGCAAAACAAAATATCACAAGATCAAAATATCGATAATTTTATTGGAAAATATTGAGAAAGACGAATGCGTAGACTATGCAGTTATAAAGTCTGTTAGAACAGCTGCAGATGTTAGAACCTGATTTAATCTGACTCGATTCAGAGTGATCTGGTAAAACCAATTTCTTTGCTAATCTACCTAAAAGTTTAGCATGGAGTGACAAACATTTTGCACAACTTATCACTCCGAGTAAATTGATTCATAAATTCATAATGGGGCAGAGGCTACATATTTAATAATATTCTTAAATGTAATTATACAGATATATATGTACTTCTAGGTAGGTACCTACAATATTTCTTGCAAAGCAATTGGCATTACTGCATTAGTTATCAGATATAAGAATTATAGACGCAGTTGTAAGATTATCAGGAGGACCAATATTATAATGTATCATCACTATCATCATTGCATAGCATGATAAGGTCAAGGTAAGAAATAACTGGAGTACTTTATACAATTTAGTTACATAGGGAAATATTATTATTACCATGCACTACCCTATTAGTTAACATTTATCTTGTATTGGATTCATTATTGGATTTAGTGTTGTCTATCTAACACCAAATTGCCATTCTACATTTAACTCGCAATAATATTATACACATCAAAATCGCTGGAGTTGAGTCAGATAATATTGGTTATTATTATAATAATATATTTATTATCAATTCATCAATAATATTATTTACATTTTTATATCTATAACTTTCTTGGCCCTCATTATAATACTTATTATTGCCTAGAATTATTTCTCATTGCTTGAGAGTTATGAGTTTCCCAATTTTTACTGTGGACGCGTTTACTACTGGTGAGAACGCCCCTTACACTGGAAATCCAGCTGCGGTGTGTATTTTGGAATATGATGTAAGAATTATTTATGTTTGTCGATATTCTATTTATAGTTTTTAAATGGTTTAGTGAAGGATTATGATTATTGGTAAAAGTAAATAAATGATTTTCAAAATATTTTTCTTAATGCGTAGGATGATATTCTTGATGCGGAAAAGCAAAAGATTGCAATGGAAATGAATCTTAGTGCGACAGCATTTATTTCCGAGGGTTGGGTTCGTGGAGATAAAAAATTGGAATCATCCTCGGAGTCAGTGATAAGAAGGTCATTGAGATGGTTCACTCCTATAAGTGAATTGCCACTTTGTGGACACGGCACAGTTGCTTCAGCGAAGTGCATTTTCGAGAGCAACCCGAGTGTAGATGAAATAGAATTTCAATCTCAATTCAAAGGGACTCTGGGTGCCAGCATTAACCGACTCACTTCACTAATCACATTGAACTTTCCAGCCCTTTCAACTGAGAAATTGGAGATAGAAAATAATCTGTGGATCGATAGTATTGTTCAAACAACTCTGGGTCCTTTACTCAACGTGACAGATGTCGAAGATTTACAGTATTCCAGGAACGGTAAAGTTCTCCTCATCCGATTGAAAGATGAGCTAACGGAAACTGATTTAGCCAAGGTTTCTCCTAACTTCCAAAAATTGCTGGAAATCGACACTGGAGATACAGTTAACTATGTCAGTGTCACAGTCAAAGGAGGCGGAGATCATAAGCCGGACTTTTATTCCAGATTCTTTCTCCCTTGGGGCGGGGTCAATGAAGATTCAGCTACAGGCATCGCACATACCGTCCTTACTCCGTACTGGACACAGGAATATTCCAAAGGTCAATCTCTAGAAATTGGCATTCTGTATGCCAGACAACATTCACATCGGGGAGGAGATGTCCACTGTTTATTGTTAGGGGATCGGGTCAGACTCTCTGGCAGAGCAAGGGTCACTGTCAAAGGAGAATTGCTACTATAAATATATTTAACTTCTACATCTAAACATCAAGGCTATCATTTAATCCATTCATTAAATCTTTCTATGATTGAAAACTAATTATATAAGTGCCTAAATCATTAATTGAAACGTTATATCGATGAAAACATTGAAATTCTGAAATTGTTAAGGCAAAAGGATAAAAAATCTACATCCCAAACTATTGCTGTAAAATTGTGTCTTGTCCCATGGGGCCTCTTTCAAACTATTATCATCACAAATATTCTATAAATATATATTTGCATTTTCCATATTCAACCCAGGCACATTAATAACTAATATTTAAAAAGAGGAGTGAATAATTATTTTTCATCATATTTTAGGTTTTTATTTCTTTGTTGAGTTCGTAAATGTCAATTCGTAAACGTCACTAGTTGTTTCAGAAACTCAATTTCGTGTAACAGGAAGTACATTTAGCATAATAACGAACATTTTTATCACACATAAAAATTTTGTAATTGTGACAGACAAGTATTTAAAATTGTTTACTATAACTAAGTTTATTATTACGATTACGAACTATATAATATTATATTAGTAGGTACTGTACTATCCATTTCCGGGTTCAGTCGTTAATTGATTGATTTATTTATTTGGCTTTATTAGTACCTGTATTAAATTCTTTTATAATGTAAAGTTATTATATATAAATATTATGTTCGTGACGTATAATGCAAAAAAAATGTAAATGTTAACTAAAAGTCACCTCAGGTTACTTGCTTCCACGTACGCAATAAACGTGTACTATAACGTGGATAGCAATAAGTAAGAAGCAGCAGAGCAATAATATAGCAGTAAAACATCGATTTATTGTATTTTACATAAGTTGGGCAATACTTTAACATACAAAGGTACTTAATTTAGTTTGTACAGTACGTGAAATATATAGATAGTGTGATAGAGTACAGAAAATGTGGAATAAACATTATAAGGTAAAGCGTATACTTCCGGCTACAATTAATTTTGCATCCCTACTGGTTAGTTAGATATAGGTACCTGTTTGAACAGAAATTAAATTCGTGTTATAATTTGGAATTGTAAATTGTAATGATAATATTTGTAGTGTGAATGAATATTAAACTTACTTATAAATACGAAGCTTTGTTTTTGAGAATACGGTCCGAAATGTTAATGAAATTGGAAATATCACAAGAACATGAAGGGATGACCCAGCTAGGAGTCAAACCGAAGAGAAAAGTTTAATCTATACGCGGAAAGTCCTGACATCTTTCCGGGCTCACAGAACGAAATCCTATCGGTGAGGATTACTGCGTTTTTGAATCTCGGAAATGGAGTTTTTGAAATTAAAAATATGGCGATTCTGATCCTTGATAGCGGTAAGTTTGAGGCGGGGAATCGTTGCAGGCGACGACGATCTGAAATTAAGAAATATTTTATTAGTTGGATTTTTCAAATGTGGAAAATTCTTCCATTTATTAAAATGAGCATTACTCGCTGAGACTCCCCACTGCTTCCAAGATTAAAATCGTCGATGGTTCCCTCACTTCAGTAAGCTCTGTCACCAAAATGACTTCCGTGCCTTCATGGTCCACTAATTCAGTATGGTTTGTAAGTAAAGGAAAGTAAGCCGGAGACTGAACTTCCACTCCTCAAAATTCCTACAAAACAATTTTCCTTTGTATTTCGATACTTTTAGAGAAATTCCAAATAGTTGAATATTGTTTGCTCGTACTTTCGTTGTGCTCAGTTCAAGACCAGCAACCTAACTTCTTTCTGCCTTTAGGATCTTCTTCTTGGCAATTATGTTGGCGGAGTTGATCCTGTCTCTTTACAGCTCACTTTCAACCGGTTCAGCACGTCCTCGATCTAAAAATTCATCATATTTTATGTAGGTATTACTAGTTAACACTATGTAAGAAAATTGAAAAATAATTATTTCTTACTTTGATGAAATATGGGAAGAGTTTTTGAGCAGCCTCGAGTCTCGGAGATTTTCGCCCTAACGACAACCACTTCAGCTCCACAGGTGCACGATGATATTTTGTTATCTAGCCATGTAACAGTCCTGTCCTGTTCTCCGTGGTGGATATTGCCGTTAGGGCAAAAGGCTTCTTCGCTTCTCAAAGGCTGGAGACTACTGAAGTTTTCTGAAACTGTAGCTGCTTTTTATAGGTCTGCTTTGACCCTTTTGTCCTCTACCTGAACAGTGCTAGTAATCCCATAAAATTTTAAACCAGGAAGTCAAAACGTAATTACAAGGGAGAAGTTTTACAATCGTTCGCAGCTATAGACAGACTTTTTAGGATATTTTTGTACTGAATTCAGGAACTAAGAAATTTTTCTTAGAAAAAATTAACTTTGGGAAATGAAGAAATAATCGTAATAAGTCGATGAAAATGTTTCCTCGCAAAACTCATAAGAAAACCTATAGTAATGATTTCAACTTAGG
>JABASI010001438.1:0-25056 GCA_019776505.1 Tomocerus nigrus
TAGACAGTAGGAGATAGAAAAAAGTGAATAGAGAAAGAGGCTCTTGAGAGTCATTCTAGCAGAATGGGTTTATTCCTTCTTGAATTTAATTCCACAGTAATTTATTCCTTTCTTTGCTTATAGCCACTGCCGTAAATCTGACAGGATTTTATTCTGGGGAATAAGCAGAAGAGGAAAAGCATCATTTATCCTATCCTCACATTCACCGGGATATATTATTTCCGAGAATTCTATTCATTTACAATAACCTCGCCTGATCGATCAAGTTAATCTGCATGAATGCTACGTTAACAGCTGGATGTATACAGAATATAGCTATCTGTGTCAGTTGCACACTTCTTCCCAGTGCCCTTAATCTTGTTTATTCAATTATACATTAGTAAATCTTCAGGTTCAAATCGAGATTTTCAATTAAGATTCTATTTACGCTAGTAATTTATGTCTAAAAGAGCTAACAAAGTTTTTCTTTCAACAACTCAATTATGTTTTTATTGGTAGATAGTAGAGGCAGGGATAAATAAGTCACATAAAAATGGAAATCACAAGAATTATTTTCAGAAATCTAATCTCTAGATGTACTGGGCGGAGTTATTGGTGTCATTGCTACATTAATTTACCTTACCATTAATTAAATATATATTATTTATTTTTAATATTATTTCTGTTACAGATTTTGGACGTTCACGAAACTGGGTATTGTAAAATGGCACATTGGTTTTGCTAACAAATATAATAAGTTCATTTGAATTTAGTTTGCTAGTTTGATTTGAAAAGGAAAATAGCGGAGAATGCAGCAGTGGCAAGTGCCAAGTTTAGATATTAAAAATGGTATGTGCTTAAAATTGTAATTTGTTAGTGAAAGATGATAGGAAAGTGTATAAATAGGTAGGATATGTGTTCTGGGTCTCTTTCTCGCATAGCATTAAGCTTATGAATATGAGTATGGGGGACACAATGTCACAGCATGGTTTATATTGCATTGAAATTCCATGCAGGCTTATTTTAATGCGATTCCAGGATAGCAGAGCCACAAAAACATAACAGAGAGAGGAGCTGAATTCTTAGCGTACAATGTACAAAAGTGCAATGTGTATCATATCATATTTAATGGTAGTGCTGTGAAAGTTCCCGTCGTCATAATCGTAATTTTACATCCTGACGTTTTTTCCTGCTGTTCCTGCCATCCGAGTTCCTAAGCCACTGTATCACAGCACATTATCAAAAAGATCTCTAATATCTGCACATTGTAGGTAAAATATTTTTCTCACCATTCCCAAACAACTCTCATGGAATTTCTATTGTACAATTGTCGCCATATAGGTAGGTGGTCTACTTTCTGGGAGGAAAAATAACGCTATTGTTCAAAGTAGCGTAGCTTCTCTGTACAGGAATGCTCAATCTATCTGTCTGTCCGTCCATACCTCTGGGAACGATGACTTTTGAACTGGTTGACACAGATCGTTCACATTTCTATACGTACATACTATTACGGTCTAAAGAAAGACTAAACATGAAAATGGGGTCAACAGATCAAGGTCAACTGGACCGTTCTAAGGTCATGTCAAAAATGGACCGAAATTCTTCGTTAAAACTTTGCGGACACACTACTAGTGTTCAAAGGGACATGTATTATGTACATAAGGTCATAGGTCAAGTGGTCAAAGTCGCAGTAGTTATACACCTACGCTACTCTGTTATTATATCCGTGTTAATGGTTTATTTTCTAGACACCTACTTTAGTTTTGTCTGCAGTTGCACATTTTTATAGATCCACTACATGCATTCAATCTGCTCTCGTTCTGCTAAAATAAAGTCCGTCGTCCATATCTTCCCTGTACTACTAAACTATGTAGTAAGTAGTATGGGGACTATGGGTTCAAGAGCTTTCTTTCTCTGCCCTTGTCTCTGAGTTGAATTTATGTGAAGCCATATGCGATATAACCGTATCATGTCACAACCACTATCGTGTTTTCATGTCCGTTTTCAGTGGAACATATTTTCCCTACCTAAAGATTTTCTTTCACTCTACAATTTATATCACTGCGACACGGACACAGAGCAGAGCAGATCGAGAAAGTCGAACTTTTATTAAACTAAAATAGGAATAGCTCAAACCTATGGGCCAACCACTATTTATATGTCATTTGTCATTGTCTCTTCTCTCTAGTAATAAAATTTGAAGGGAATGACAAATGCATACCTCCTCTCCTCACTCCTGTAAAACTCTACAATATTTGTGTACACAAATATTCTTAATAAATGCAGAATGAAATGTGCTATATGAAAATGTAGCTCTACTTTTATGTACATTTACGTGTAGCATATTTTGAATTTATAGCATACTAAAAGATGCAATAGTAAATATTTACGCTTTTCATTTGAACATTGATAGGAGTAGTTAGTAGTAGCAGTAGCTCTAGGTCTAAATTTTACGTACTTTTAATACGCAATGGGACTTTGATGCATACTTTGAGGTTGTGTTCCAATTTTGAATTAGAGCTTCCATAAAGATTTCCCTACAAAATCTGCAGGCATTTCCACAGTAGAACGCAAAAGGGAAAAAATTAGCCATTCCCTTTGTGACTCTCTAGCTTTCTCTCTCTCTCTCTCTCTAACTTTCACTGCGGATTCAGATAAATTACATAAGCGCACAGAGTGTGGGCGCTCAGCCTTTTTCCGTATCCAAACAGCTTCTCCGTTAAAGTCGATTAATGCCCTAATTCTAAAAATATTAGAGATAAACATAGAGCAATACTATATATGAGTTATATTATTATACTATACATTTAATCTTTTTATACCTGGAAATAGAAGTTGTCTTTGATATTCTACTAGCTCCTCAAATCCAAAGAGGCTTAAGAATATTTTACAAATGTACATTTTCACATCATTTCTCTGCTACGACTAATTCTGGTTGTAACTTCTTGAAAGAAGGCGACAGCCGCAACAACATTTATATATAGTAATGGATTAATGTCTTTTCAGTTTTGTACACTTGGGTAAACGGATAAAAAAGATTTTCCTGTAATTCACTCACGGGTTTAACTTTCTCTTCTTCCCTTGTCTCGTTCTTTAACAACATTTATATATAGTAATGGATTAATGTCTTTTCAGTTTTGTACACTTGGGTAAACGGATAAAAAAGATTTTCCTGTAATTCACTCACGGGTTTAACTTTCTCTTCTTTCCTTATCTCGTTCTTTATAATAATACAATACATATGTGCATTATAGTCTTAGAATATTATACAGGTAGGTACCTATATACGTATCAAAATGAGACTTCGACTTAATGGGATTAAATCCGCGTTCTAACCAAATGACAAAAATAAGCTTCTCAATACTCATCTTTAGAAAAATAGGGGACACACTACTGACACACTAGGAAATATATTTATAGTCTTTCTTTCAAATATTCCTATCATATGAATACTTTCCTCACTTTCCTATATGCACTTTTTATGTTCTGCATAACAACAATAGTATTTAGCATGCATGTCGGGCGTCATAATTTTGTGAACGTCACCACCTTCGACGCATACGAATACTAATGACGTGGGTATGAAAATTTAAGCTGAATTGAGAGCAGGGAAACAGGTTGTGGCAGAAAAGTTAGCGAAAGTTCATAATAAATAAATAGATTTTCTCATGCACACGATTTCATCTAAGAATTTTGCTATACAATATGTAGCTATGCTATCAATAAAAATGACTTTCATGGCTCTTATCTACATTTTTTATTGTCCATCCGAAATCTTTTCTTTTTTGCTTTCACCTCAAACATTTTAACCAGCAATATAAATGGGAAAATTGAACACTTACCTACACCAGGCTAAGCATACTTAAATATTGCACTAAATTAACTAACTAAAAACGAAACTTTGAAAAAATAACCTATACACGTTGTTGTCAACCTACATTGTTCTGTCACGTCAGTTTAGAGTTTACACAATTATTTTACTCATGTAGGCTTTACAGAAATATTTTATTATAAAATTGATCAACTACTCTGAGTGCCATTCATTAGTGTAAAAGTTGCATTTATAATAAACATCACAATGCAAATGTAGGTATGTTTGAAATGTTTTGTTAAATATATTCTGTAACAAAAATTAAAATTTTATTTAAATTCGTGTATAGTTTTCTGAATATGTATGTGCATACCTAGTCTACATTCGTGAAAATTGCGCATTTGTATGTGATATTATGTAGGGATAGTAGATGATGAATAATTGGAGGAATGAGTAGGTGCTCATATATAAAATCTACTTGAGCCTTTGGTTTTAATTAAGTCAAATTAAAATTCATTTCAGTGTTCTTTTGTCCTAGTTTTGTATAAATGATCGTTTGTATGCATGGTTTGGTTGGCGGGACTAAAAACTCAACTCCGACTCACTCATCGTGTCTTGTGTGTGCATGAATAATTATAAAAAGTTAATCTTCACTCTCGACTCGTCTTTCTTCATTTAAGCTCTTTTTCATTCTCTGTCCTTTCAAATTACCATGCCTTAAACATGCACAGAGAGAGAATATCTGCAGATAGCAGCCAAGCTATTAATTTTCTCACTGTGTAATCACTGGATCGACTGTGAAACGACAACGAATTACGCATTGTGTAATCGACTCACTTGTAAAAGATGGAATTTTATATACATAGCTACACTATATAAAAAAGTATAATCATAAACTTTATTTCTTTTTGTATATAATTTTACTCCTGGTCTTCCGTGTGAGTAAAAGCAACTTCTGGGATGTAATTTTTACGACAGGATTTTAAGTAGCAAATATTATTTTTACTTGAAATTGTGCAACACTGTAAATTCCTATTCCGCTTATGGTGAAGAAAGAAAGAAAATGGGGTACGGTAGATAGCCTAATTGAAATAATGGTTTGTTCAAGTGAAATTATGTGTAGAGGTAGTAGCTTTCGGTCACAAAAGCTTTTTGTGCGAAATCGATATCATAAATAAGAGCCTTTACGCATTTGTTCTACATTTTTTAGCTTGAGCGTCTCTATGCATGAATAAATGTTTTATTTCGTGAACATTTCGATTAGCAGCTACCCTACAGTCAATGGCTACATTCAGCTATTATGTTTCATATTTCATTCTCTCAACTCTCGACTGTGAGACTAACAAATAGTATAATTGGCTGCACTCTCTTGAATCAAGGTTACTACATCACTTCAACTGTTAGTAAACATGGAACTTGGAAATTTTATTGCATAAGTCTTCTCTCGAATGAATGGTCAGATTCGAGAGAAATTCCTTCTTCGTCTTTTGTCTTAACTACGAAGAGTTGGGAAATAATATACACAATGCAATGAAAAGATTGTGAAATCATACACTACACGTTTTCCTTGTAATGAATTGACATATGTAAAAAAAATATGTCACCCACCGCAGTTTCTCGATTCAGAATTTTAATGCTAAACCATTACAAGAAATTCTATGTATAAACATTACGTAACTAACTGTTTAAGTTTATGACTAGATCTAATATGCAATTATTTTTTACATTTTCATCTGGTACTTCAAGTTTCGAGTACTGTTCCATTTATTATGGATATTATTTATAAACATTCTGAGGACCAAAATGTGTAATGGGAAAGTATTCTTTGCAATTTCTTAAAGTTTATACAAGAAATATGAGGACACTGTCTTTTCCTTGCATTTGAGAAACTTTCGCTGGGTACATAATTGTGTTTTGCATCCCAAATTTTTATTTTGCATATTTAAAACATAGAGCACATTATTTGAATGCAGTCTACCTGCTGGATACAGAAGACTTTTGATTGTTTCTCGATGTCTTGATAATTGTTTTTAATCTATTACCTATATTTATTATCATAATATTATCATAGTATGAGAATTTTCCATAATTTATGCATATTATATTGCAAGCCTTTTTAAATTCTTTAATAATTGTTATTCATTATAATTAGTGAAACTTAATCTATAGGTGTTTTGCTCTTCTTGCTGCTATAAATCGACATAAGGTAATTTAGTTTTCAAAACAAGCGGACATTACATAAGATAAATAAGATGACGTGTGTAGTTCCAGTTTGTGTCGCACAGCCGGGTTGTACAAATTATCTTTCATCTTGCAGAAATATTTCATTGTGACTATTAAGTAGGGGAACTCGGAACTGGGAGGAAGAACAGCAGGAGGATGTCACAATGAGAGAAACTATGTAAATATAAATGAGGCAGTAGTAGTCGACTCTAAATGGAAATAGGATGCCAAAGGAAATACATAATAATTTTGAACTGGAGGGAAAAGATGGGGTGGAAGAATATTTGTAGTTTTGACATGATGACATATATGAAGGTCGGGAAAGGCAGGATAAGATATTCCAAGACATCATAATGACATCATCATCATATCACATCATCATCGTATGAGTGTATATAAAATAAAATATAAATATCAGGAATAGCTACTACCTAGTCAGTAGTCACTATCATTATGCATATCGTACGATCTTCTGTCGCTCGCTATAAAACGGGATGAAAATAATGATAGCGATTTTCATTCTCTCAGGACCTGCTATTATTTACGACATTCTTCTCCAGACAGAATTGTGCGAGAAGACGAAATACTCTATTATCTTCTAAATTGTTAAGAAATATAATACAGAAACACAATATTGTTTGTAATACAGATGTTATATTATGATGACAATTCAAGTTACATTCTTAACGACTCTGAGAGAAACATTTTACAGTTATCCCTGCGTCAGCAGCAATGGTTTTTGTTTGTAAACAGTGTGGGAAGCATTTATTGCAGTAGTCAGTAGTGGCGCCGCTCTTGACATACATTTCCGCTGTTTTAAATGAGCATTTTCTACTGATGGACACCCAATGTTATCACATGTCAGATTCTACACACATTAAACATCACTGTACTTCTTTATTTTCTTAGTCTGCTGACATGATTTGTAAAAACATCCATAAAGTGCACTGTAAGCTATAAATATGACTACGACATCTAAAAGTGCACAAAATAATAGTAGCCCTCTGAATTTATATACCATATATTGATTATTGAATTGCAGTTTTTTTTACTATTATTGGACATGGACATGGATTTTTATGATTATTATCAATAAAAGTACATTACGTAACATAGCTGTACAAAATTTACAAAATAAAAGACATGCATTGGAGATATGTAACATAATAGTATGAAAGCTTTTTATGTCCCTACAACGAATTCAATAGATCCTCCTCTCTTTTATCTATCATAATATGATAGCTAGACATAATACGTTTGATTTGACAAATGTGCCCTCCCTAAAGTGCGCTTTTAAAAGGAAATAAAGTTAGGATGTGAAAAGAAAAATTTATGATACAAAATACAATAGGATAGCATATTGTGAGAAAACGTTAGAGAACTTCTGCTTTTGGCGATACTATTTTTTATTACAATAAATATGTATCGTAACAATTTTATTGTGCAGAAATTATTAGCATAACATTATTGTATAAGAGCTATCTATGTAACTACATACTATATGGGAAAAATATTTTATTATTGACTTTTATCCATTTTTGACCATTATTTGAGTAGTAGTGAATTTATGGATAGTTTTTCTTCACTACCAGAAGAGCTGCATAAATTATCCAAGGATAAAGCTTTCATTATATTTGTATTTTGTGATGCGACAAGTGTAAATTGGTTATTTTGGTTGTGTGATTCGGGGAGTGAGTGAAGGTTGGTGTATGGCTATAAAGGAGCTACCACCCGTTCATTTCTGCATTGGATTAGTTTAGTTAGATACCTACAAGATATTGATGATAAGTGAAGTGCATAGGAGTTTGAGTCATGAAAGTATGGATAGAGCAAGCAACCAATTTTTAGGAGGACTCTTTCCATTTATCTTCCGAAATATTCTGTATGCACGATATTCCATTTTTATGAGCTCTTCCAACGTATTCCCTTCTCTTCAATTTGCTTACAGCAGATATTCTCTTCTGATGTCATTGAAGTCAGTGCACTGTTGATAGAAATGCCTTTTACCTTCTCATATCTACATCTACCTATCTAGATACATTTACATTCATTGCACTGAATTCGGAATTACATTTCCCTATTTTGTCGAAATGTGAATAATGTCGAATTGAAATCACTTTCCCAGTAGGTAAAAGTAAAAAGGTATCTACTTAATACATTCCCTTCTTCACCGAAACCAATCCAATTTAGTCTACCATTCCTCACTCACATAATAAATAATATCGAGACACATTTTTATCTACAGCACATACATACAATTTTTACATAAATATATTTCTATCCTACCAATTTCACAGGGTCACTTATGGTTAGTGAACATTAACGATCTCATTTGAAATGCAGAAATGAAAGTCATTTCCTTATTGATTGCCCCCATCTTTTTGGTTTCCTTTACAATGCACAAGATTGTCTAAATAGTTCTTAGTTAGCATGTGACATCCATCTTCATCATATAAGTGACATTTCCTATTTTCACGCCGAAATATCAGCAAATTTTTTTTTCACGCCTCATCTTGTAAAACTATCACTTTACTTCTTTGCCTAAAAGTAAAAGTAAAAATTTAATGTGGTAAAAAAGGCAAGAAATTTCTTTTTGATATACTTTCTTTAGGAACACTGAAAAGGCGACATGTCATTGGTGAAAGCCAAATTCCAACCATGGTATCTGAACAAAAATGTATGTATGTACAAGGTACATTCATACTTTAACTGTTTCCTCACATATTTTTATCGCCCTCCATGTTCTACTTTCGCGAAATATCAATGGACTGTTTTATATGATATGAATGAACTGTGAAAATTGTATAACGCATACTCTCTATTACTTTATACTGTGTATACTATAAAAATGTAGGTGTATGGTTTTGATGATTAGTTTCCTGTTACAAAAGGTAAAAAGTTTTTGAAGTAGCCTTTAGGGCGATCACCTATCGTGTTTGATGTAGTTAACTTTTTAAATGAAGACTATGTGAGTTTGGCTACAATCCTACTAGTCCAGAGTATACAGTAGATTATATTGTCACATATAATATAACATGTTACATATACAGCTTGTCTAAAGGCGGCTATAATATTATTATCGACATGCTCGTAGAGATTGAGAGTTTTACAATATGTTGACTTATGCCTCTTGGGTACAATTCGCAAACAAAATTTCTGCAGAGGAATTTTTTTAGATTGCCTACCTTAATTATAAGGGCTGAAAAAATCTATATCGAATCCTGTCTATAGTGTAAAGGTAGGAAATAGGAAAAACATTTGAGGAGGAGGAGGAGGGGAATGTGTGGCAATCTTGTGTAGCTTAGCTCTGATATTTAGTTTTATGCTGAATTGCGATTTATATCGACTGTGAGGAAGGGAAATTGATACTTGAGCAGTGGATGGATTCTGTAGGGACTGAAGTAGACGTAGCTGCTGTAGGTAGCTAAAAAATAGTCTAATACATTGTACTAGTAATAAGTATAAAGGGCAACGGAGCGAAGTTAACAGCGTAGTTAGGATATGTGGAGCAAATGAAATGACGCTTTGTTTTACTTACCTTCGCTTTTTAAGTGCTGACTCTGCTCTGCATGCATTTTTATCCTTAATTGCTAAGTAAATCCCGTTTTCAGACAAAGTTGATGCCTACGAAGGCTAAAAGCTTCATCTATAAATAAATGTAACATGTAATTTTACTCGTGGCTTTATTAAGATTTGTATTGCAACTTTCCGTGGGAAGTTGCTCTGCTTGTGGTTTTGTTGTTGTTTCTCCTTTCGGGAGGCATATGGAAGTTAAGGCTCGTAAAACTTTGCTTCACACTCTTGTACTTCTTCTGATCGTTCGCTGTATCGTATACTCGTACGTAGAGTAGTAGTAAGCCATTTGGAAAGAGGAAAGTCACATACTGCTCTCTGTGAAATCAATATCCCTTTTTCCTTACCTTTTATGAAGGGAATGAATGTTCGTTTCAGGCGCCCTATAAAAAGTAAATACGCCATACGCTCCATATTTAACTGCACATTCAAGAGATCACGTACTCCTGCAATCGGACATGCACAAAATCATTTGATTATAATCTTCAATCCCTTTCAAGTCTTTTCCCTCGGCTATTTATTTACAGCAGCTCCAATGTACACACAAATCACACAACTCCAACTACTACTACCCTTCATTCCTCAATGACAAAGATTGATCATCCCAAAAATTTAACGTCCAACTGTGACACTTTAATCTATTTGACACAGTTACCAAATGACGGCATCGCTGATCTATAATTGCGAAAATCTACTCACAAAATCAGAAAATCACTTTCTCAAATATTTAAATTGCATCGTTATAAAACGTTCTTTTTAAATTAATTTTTAGTCTCTTTGTCTCTGCATTTCTTGTTTTCAGTCTCTATATAGGCATCCTATATGAAAAAGAAAGGTTGAAAACTCATTTTTAACACCCACACACCTGACACACGACACCTAAGGATGAAAATTCATTTTAAACACCCACACACCTACTTTCTCAACAGAACTATTACAAACTTTGTGTTTTTCAATAAAAGTAATTGTCATTTATAACATCTATGACAAATATCATCATCAGCATCACTGCGAACATCTACCCTTAATTCAATATAAATCATCATAAGCAAATCAGCTAACAATCCAGAACTACATATACAGAGTTGTAATTGTAGTTGTAAAAGTCAGAGGTGACGTGTGACGTGTTAGAAACACTCACGACAAAATATCACCGGGATCTGATTTTATTTATTCACGACTTATCAACAGTCGCAAAAACGTAGTAGGTATAGTACATGGATGAAGAAGTGAGGAAAAGCATATTGAAAGAAAATGGCAACTGCTACAGTGAATGAATTCCTGTTTACAATTTCTTCATGTAGTAGTCACGTTTCACGAACATTGTACAGGGTTAATGCATAAGTGTGTAACGAACCATCACTTTCGGCAAACGAAAATTCCGGAAGGAAGGATTATGAATGTAAATATCGGAGGAAAATATCGAAAGCTGTTTTATCCAAACGATGTACCTAAATGCAAAGTACACAAAATATGATGCATACATTATAGCAAAAGATGTTTTTATTACGCAGTATTTCCTAAGATATAATGTTTGACTATTATAAAACAGAGAAAACAGATAATGTGTGGGAGGGAGGAGATACTTGTATTTGGAGATGTGAAATGGAGAACAACGTGACATTAACCGGAGGATAATGCGATCCAAGATCCAACAGGGTAGCTCTATTACTTTCATTATTTGAGTAAAATGTGAATTTGAACTGCGGGAGGAGTAGGAAAGGAGAGTAGGTGGCTGTGGCTCACTTCCAGTTCAGATCTCAAGTCAGTAGTGACAGAAAAGACAGGGATTCTCTTATTCTGTTCGGCAATGCTGGCTGTGGCTATTGTTGGGAATAGAATGGTGTACATTGGAGAAGGGCTATAATAATGTATTGTATTGTGTCGAGCCATCTCTCAATGGATTATCTGTTCTTCTCGGCTTGTCTCTTTCCTTGCCCTTTATTCTTTAGCAAGAGTCTCTTCTGTTCTGTCCTATTCAGTCCATAATGCATAGATTGTTCAGAGTGTAGTTCAGAGTCAGCATGTTAAGGAAGCGAAGCAAAGAAACCACATCAGAGAGAGAGAGAGAGAGAGAAGAGACGGGAATCCAAACGCCAGGGACACTCATCCAAAAGACGCGTGACAAAATGGCTATTTTATGTGTTGAGAATGGAGAAAATGGAGAATTTGTTGGACCATTGAACAACATTCCATAGTCTTTATGCGGAAACTTATAGATAGCACTACATAGTTCAAAGTTACACCTTAGAATATTTACAACTTGTATTCCCTCATCTAGGTTACCACAGAGCACATGCACGTGCCCTATGCTAACCGATTTCCATACAGCATGTAATCTAACCTAACCTAAAATCAAGCATAATAACATAACCCCCCCCCCTAAAACCAAGGAGCGTCAAGTGAGGTGTTATTGTGCTGTGTCATCAGGAGGGTCCTTTGCTGAATGGATTTCATTCAAAATAAGGGACATTCTTTCTGCAAAAAAGTTTCATGATTTTCTGAAATCTGCTCAGGAAATTTTCTACTGTACGCTCCTGATAGGACGACACGATGCCATGAATACTAGACACTCCTTGAGTAAAACCATTTCTTTCATGGTCATGCCAAATGACATCACGCTTCGAAAAATTTATAATTTTCAATTATTTTTCATAGTAATCTGCCGTGATCTAAAATAATGAGATAGAGCACGTGCAGGTGCTCTATCGTAATTCAAGTTATCCACTCTATTCCTATTATATATTATTATACACTTTCTCCTCTCTTTCTTTCACTTCCCTTGGGTAGGTACTTACCTTCTTTACTTTTCTCTCTTACTTCTATTCTACTATTCCTCAATAATATTAGCCACCATGGCTCTTCTTTGGCAGTGCAAATAGAGAAAGTAGTTCCACTTGAATTTATAACCCTATAGAAATATCACATGCACAAATAAAAGCAGTTTCCTGCCCATTTCTTGTGTACTTAACTATCGTAAGCTAGCTATTTATGCATAGTAAAGCCGTGGCACATAGACAAATATGTAACTAGAGTAAATAGAGGGAAGGAAAGTTAGTTTATACATTATCACATTTGTCACGAAAATATTATTATTCCATTTTATATAAGGATGTTGTGTCTCATTTATGTTTGGAGTGAACATTGTTCTCCATTGAAATGAGTCTAAGTAGAGTGGTGACGCACGAAATGTATTTATCTTGTACTGTGTTAACTTTAATTGCACAGTGCATGTGTTAAATTATATTTAGGTACATTGCTAATGGTGTGTGGTGCTTTTCTATTATCAGGCAGGAGCCTGAGCCTAGGCTGTGTTTTACTTTGTATGTATCGCAACTTCTTGTTCTTCAAGGCTCATTTCTCTATTTGCACAAGGAAAAGCCTAGTTCATGTCTCATAATCGTTAAGTCCGCAAAAAGTTTCCTTCGCTCTAATTTCCACTCTCTTATTTCATTTTCCTTTTCTAATGCTCAGTTTGAGCTGGCTAATGTTCCTACCATAGCAGTCTCTGTATCCACATGAAAGATCTTCCGGAAAACGTGACATTTTCTACTCAATTTAAGTCACATTTATTTCACTCTAGTGAGAAATTATTCTGTGAAAATATTCAAACTACTTTTCTCGCCCTTTCCTTTCAAAAATGACTTTCCTGTGTATACACAGAGCTCAATCAACTGGTAGAGGGAATTATAATTTTCGTCCTTGGTTTCATTCACTTTAGTTTATCTGTGAAAATATTCAAACTACTTTTCTCGCCCTTTCCTTTCAAAAATGACTTTCCTGTGTATACACAGAGCTCAATCAACTGGTAGAGGGAATTATAATTTTCGTCCTTGGTTTCCTTCACTTTAGTTTATTGGAGTAGTAAGGGGAATTTCTGCGGAATATTTTTCATGTTCCGCATGTCCTACTGCTACACTACACACTCCCTCACCAAGGTTAAGTCAAATGT
Organism: Tomocerus nigrus; assembly: GCA_019776505.1. Lineage (NCBI taxonomy): Eukaryota > Metazoa > Arthropoda > Collembola > Entomobryomorpha > Tomoceridae > Tomocerus > Tomocerus nigrus. The sequence goes on from JABASI010001438.1 coordinate 13,539, forward strand.
TTCACAGTGTATAATTTTCCATCATTACATGTCATATCCTGAGGAATAACCATTAACTCAAGAAAGTCATCAAGTCTTTCCTTTCACCCTAACTTCGTGCTTTCCCAAAACTTCTTTTCCTATGTAATAATAACTAGTCCCAGTTTTGTACTAAGATTTAAGAGCAATGAATTTGACAATGAGCCGTAAAGCANGTAATAATAACTAGTCCCAGTTTTGTACTAAGATTTAAGAGCAATGAATTTGACAATGAGCCGTAAAGCACACGGCTAAACTAAAGCTTACTACATACACTAGAGAATAAACGTTCCAAGCTCAATTTTGTCGAAATTGAGGCTCAATCTTCAATAAACATCTAAATGTGTCTACTCATTCACTCCGTCGCTATATACTCTTATATTCTTATTCCTATGGCCAGCCATATGAGTAAAATCGAGCTAGACTTTTGTACAAGGGAGATATCTGCTAAGAATAGTACACACTGTGCTCAATCACTATCTCTATCAAGGATTAACCTGTCTTGGCATGACATTCACAGGAGCAAGCCGGCTTTATCCATCATTTCGTCTTCACATTTCACAAAATCCTTCCTTTTCCTTTGCTTCTCTATTAAAAGCAACTCTCTTTTTATCGCTTTCTCTCGCCTCTCTCCTCTATCCAACACTTTCCTCCTTATTTTTCATATCTATTCTAAACGTCTGTACATCCTAGGGTCCTTCTTCTAGTAAAAAAGGGAATTGTGTCAGACATATCTTATCTGAGCTCCTCTCTATATAAAAACCAGCTCAATTTTTATGTGATAACGTGTTAGATACTAAAACCTAAGTGCTCATCTCTTTCTCACTTTAAATAGACAGGGTCGTCCCAATTTTTTAAACCATTTTATATCTGACATCTCTGCTTTATCCTAAAGATAAGATTCTTTTTTTACAGAACAGGCACTGACCTAAAAAAATGTTACATTTATACCTGTTAGAAATAGATAAAGCTGCCGTGGTTGATTGGAAATTGCTACCATCAGAAAAAAACAATCCCTTTCCAAAGTGGTTATCCAATATTCTCACACTCTCATCGTAGCAGAACAGGAAATTAAAAGAAGGACATAATATGGCATGACATAACATAAGTTGACTTCTCTTTAATATTTATGGATATGAAAATGACTCGTGCACTGAATATTTCCTTTCATAGTTTCCTCAACCTCATTTTCGAGGTGGATACTGCATTTATTATCGCAAAATTTGAAAGTTCATGTCCCTCTAGCTCTGGTGCATACATTTTTACAATAACTGTACATTTTCAACCTATTATCTACATATTTACAATTCACTGCAGATCATGAGAATATTTGTGGCAGAATTATGTTCGAAAAGATTATCACGAACGTTTTTTGTAATGTTATTACGAGAGTTGATATTTTATCCTGGAAAGTCCTCGGCGATATCTTCTCTAAAGTGACTTAGTGGCCACCCCCAAGCTGCTGCAGCAGCACTGGGAGGACTATCAGCATGATTATCTGGATTCGGAGGTGACGAAGAATTCGGAGGTAGGATTTGAAGGCGTAGCATTGCTATTAGCTGAGGTAGTCCGGGCAGAATTATTTTCTGGACGTGAAAAAGAAGAAATGTATCCTCGCTGTATTTCGTTACCATTTCGTTCATCAAAATGTAATTGCACTAGGGATAAGTTTAGAAAGACTGTATCGATAATCGTAATAATGTGACAGTTAAAATATTGATAGCTAGCTCTGTGGTTTTTAATTTCAATTATTATTTAGTTACTTTGTAAAAATGGATCGAATTCGCTCAAGAGTTCAACTGCTGACATGTAGCTGTAGAGAGAGTTGATGTAGAGAAGTTTGGCTAGAGAACTTGACAGCAGTGCCACTGATACAAATAATTCAGCAGATTCAATAGCCATAGCATTGTGCAGACATGTAGTAGTACCATCAAAGCACCCTCCGTGTGGAGCTGCACTGTCAATATGAGAACCATCAATAGGCACACCATAGTCGACTAGCCGTACTAAAAATATGTAAAAAGTTCCTTCTCCCAAATTGTACTGTCGTAGTCCAGTCCGTTGTGAGGCAAACATTGCATTCACCAGTCCCATCACATTCATGGCCAGTGTATAACAGTTAAGGAAATCTCTTACCTAAAAATAGCAATTCAAAAATGACAATAATTGTAATCCCCGATGAATATTTGGATGAAGTGCTAGGCATTTAGAAATATTTTACCGCTAAAACGCAGTAATAGTTCTTTTCCATAAGGAACAGCCTTCTCCAAAACCAGGATTCAATGCCCACACGAAGAGTAACGAATGTCATGAGGAAGACGAGAGTGACAAGGGCAAAAATCTCAATGTAGGGTTCGGATATAAACTTAAAATACGTGGTCATTATACCGCAGATGTATGACGCTCCATAGGGTAGTGCACCTCCTAGTATACAGTAGTCCCAAATCTGAAACATAGCATTATAATATTATTGACATTTCAATTCATTTGTAAATATTGTAAAATTAGCGTGTAAAAACTGTTGTAATATATTTACCATATAGAATATAATGAAGATCAGCATTTTCGGGGACATGAGCACACGACGCCATACTTTAAACTCTGGGTAATCCATAATCCTCTAACGAAGTGTAGGTACTGAAATAAAAATACCCGACAGTTATTTGTTTTTTTGGTACCTAAATGATGAATACGACACAACATTAATTTTCCCAGCCAGTTTACGTAAAATAAGAGCAATTTTTAATTTTAACGAATTGAAACGGAAACGACTCATGATCATGTCACATATTTGATTTTGTTATCTTTGATCATGTTACCTAGACGCACCTTACCTGGCATCTTGATGATCTTCTTGACTAATCATTTCAATTTGAAATGATCAGTGCATGGTACATGCACATTATTTACATTAGTACAGTTACATTACATTATTTACATTACCTAATATACCAAGATGCTTGTAATATACATTAAGTAGTAACATTAGGTATTTTCAAATGTACATAGACTGTTGAAGATTTGACAGAAATTCTGCCTTTGAAAAATGTGATAGTGTACCAAATGCATTAACAATTAAGTAATTTTAGCATGGCAATGTATAAATGTAGGAATGCTTCGTAAGATTCTGTTTAAGAAGGTGGTGGATGGGTTTAGTTAGTTTGGGGAGGGGAGTGAGTAGCAGGGTGATTTATAAAAGGTAAATTAGGTAGTGCCCTGTGTGTGTCATTGATGAGTGTAGCTGAGATTGAGAAAGTGATGAAAGTGGAGTAAAAGTTTAATAGAGACGATAAGAGTAGAAGTGGAGTAAGTTTGAGCTAGGCATTTATATTATTTCTATGCTCTTCTTCTGGGTAGGTAGCTTCTGCCAGAGAGATTCGTCTCTCTCTCTCTCTCTCTCTCTCTTCTTTTGAGTGTAGCGACCCACAAAGTGCAACTTGAGTTTGAAAGAGTTGAAATGGAGATTTTGCGAGTACACAAAGGTATGTTGGCAGACAGGGAGTAGTAGTGTTGGCTGCGTAGTAGAGTTACAATCAGAAAGAGAGAGTTAGGCAGACAGAATAGTAAAAGTGAAATGATGATAGTAAGATGGGGGGAATGAGATGCATAATAATCTATTTCAGCCTTACATATCTATTTTATGTAGGCAGTTACAGTCGCCAAGACTTCTTCAACTACTTTACATCCGAAAGACGACCTCTCCCTTCCCAACAGACACACAGACAGAGAGTGAGAGTAGCAAAGTAATAGCAAGGAAGAGTAAATAGCTAGTAGAGTTATCAGTATCAGCATTCGGTTCAAATCCCAAGGAAATCCACGTCTAAATCTAAATCGATACGAAATAGAACACTTACTTAGTCTGTCTCCTTCTTTCCTTATTCCCTCTCTCCCTGTCTCCCTCTAATACCATTACACGGAAAATGAGATAAGCGTAGTCGCTTTCTCATCTTCCTTCACATACGAACATTTTCTCCCTAATAAATACTATAGCACTCTACTCTGTGTGTGTGTGTTATTTCACAAGTCTCACGGCTTCAATCTTCACAGATATTGAAATGCATATAGTATTTACTGTCGCATCTTCGTCCGGTTTTATTTGTTATTGTTCCATTGTATCAGTTCCTTTGTAATAATGTACAAACATTATTTCTCCTGAGTTTGCTCTTCTAAATTGCCATAAAACAGAATATGCATATCAATCATCATTCAGCCTTTCTATCTCTATAGTCTAATAAATATGCAAAAAAATTATGCCAGTACCTAAGTATATGTAATTAATCTACAATTTTATTTATCTATGTGAAGAAAATTCTTAGGTTAGTTTCAAGAAGGTAAACATAACCGAGACCGAGCTATTGAAATTTTTGCGAAATATTATAATCTCTATGAATCCGCATTGTATAAAACGTATTATATAAATGTATAAAATGTATAGTAAATATAAAAAATAATGTGTAAATAAAATTCATTGTATTAATTGTATAGAAGAAAAAGGACAAAGTTATAAAAATAGGAGAAAATGATGTATTGGACTAACAAATGGGATAGTGGATTGCAGAAAATCAAAATATATTAATAACGTTCAGAGTAAAGTAGTAAATTGTGATCTGTGTTGGAAATGGAGAGCTAAATACTCTCTTGATACAATTTTTATGCAAACATTGATTTTAGAATAGAGAAACAATTTTATTTCAAACTGCAACTTGCACGCAAGTACTTATATGATGTAGAGCAGGTGGTTGAAAAAGTTCTCTTCAAAAGCTATTCACTATCAATGTATTTTATGCAGTAGTAAAAGTATATTGCTAGTAACAATAAGGATAATACATTAGTTAATATGCTTTGGTATAGTAAAAGTAAGTACCTACATACATAATCTAAGTTTTTATAAACGTCAATGTTATTGAGTATTGTTATTTTTACTTTCTCCATTGCTCCTCCGAAGTTGATATATTTATGAAAGTAGAATGGATGGTTAGGTACATATAATAATGGTAGATAACCTTTCTCACAATGTTCTGTGCTAGTTACATGGGATATAGGGGAAGAACGTCGTACCTAATGTAATGATCCTATTCCTAGAGGCTATTCCTTAGCAAGGCAACATTAAGAAGTTATTTCTTCGTTGGCTTTTTTTTCGGGTTCTACTTTTAAGATATATTGTGCCTAGAATTTTTGTATACTCTCTTGTGTCGATCTTGACTTTACTAGTGCTACTTGCTACTAGTACTACTGACTGGTGATGGTGAGTGAGTAGTGAGTATAGATGCGAGAACCTAATCTTAAACTAGGATTTTGTAACTTATTTCTTTTTATAGTGAATGTGAAGTGATATAAAATGCATTTGATTTGGGATAGAGTTAGGCAGGGCATTTCTCCTAGTTAGCTATTTATGTAGTTGTAGTCCGTAGTGGGGTAGCATTATGGCAGGTAGGCATTTTTCTGTTGTATTATGGATCTCTCGTCTATCTAGTAGTTTTGTTATAGAGAGCCTTCGACTTAACTTGAACATATTTCCTTCGGCTTCCTTTGACTTGACTTTCTTTCCCTTGCCCTGTAGCATTTCAAGTGAAGGAAGAGAACAAGCATAAGTGAAAGTAAGCTGAACGAGAAGGAACGAAACTATTCAGTTGAAATCTGAGCTGATTCCTTTCTTTTCTCGACTTCTCTAAGGCTTTTTCAAGACTTTCCCATTGTGCAATGCTTGGATGCAATATTTTTTTGCATTCTTTTCTTCCTCATTATATTCCGTACATTAAATTGGAAAAGAGCGGGAAGTAGTGCATCTAATGTCTTCAGCTATTAGGATTATGCCCTATTTTTCTAATATTTATGGCATTGTCCTCAAATCGTAGCAGTTCGAACTTTCTATAACTGGGAAAGCTACCAATAGATAATCAATTCACAATGTATATATGTATATAATGTTGGACAATATATTTCTAATGCAATTTTAATGCATCTTGAGCCATAATGGTAAAGTATTTTTGTTTTTGTTTCGTCAAACTTTTGGAAACGTATATAAATTGTAGTGAAACTGAAACTTCGATTCTAGAACAATATGGCAGTTGATAATCAAAATTCTGGAGCCTGACCGTGACAGAGTTCGGATGGAATAACAATGAGAATGGAAAACGATTTGCCTGACTACATGATTTGAATCGAATAATAGTTGCCGCCATTTTATCAATAGTAGTATTAAGTAGTAGCTGCGTGGTAAAGTTTGAAAGTTTTAGCAGTTTTATAAGTTTGGATGGGCTATTAAAATTTAGGTAGTTATCTTCAATCTTCTTCCTTCACGGAATGAGTTGGTAGTTGGTGGTAGCATTTTGGAAGTTGAAACGGGCATAAGACAAACCGTGGGAGTTTTATTCTTGTCATTTGAAAGTGGTGGTAGTGTGCCGAGTGAGTGAATTCATTGAAAATGTAATCGCCCCTTATTCTCACCACAAAAAGTTGTTCACTTCACATCAGCAGCATCCAACACGTAGAATGTCATTGAAGATTGAGGGTCGGTCGTCGCGTCGGTCGTCGTCTTCAGTAGTTCCGTAGTGGTACAAATAACTCTTTTCTTCATATAAAGAGAAAGTAAGTAACTAGGTGAGTGAAAGTGGGTAGGTATTTATATAATATATACTACTAGTTCATAGGGTTATGTAATGGTTAATATCTTTTTTCTATAAAAAGTTTGAGGTTAGTAGTACATGGGACGAGAATCTTCAATTTTCCACAGAAAATCTAATGTAAAAGGAAGAGATCTTTTTGTGGAAGCATTTTTAAACTTTGCTCTCAAGACAAGTTAGTCAAGTCAGACTAGAAGAGAGGCAAGAAGAAGAAGGAAGGAGTTCAAGGGAACTAAGAAGGGAACTCTTGAGAAGAAAATGTGACTTTCCTATTAATGCGGAAGCTAGTAAAGCAAATGTAAGAAGTCAAGCTAGTTCCCCCTCCCTCTCCTGATTTTTGTATTCAGTACGAATGGCGTTGGGAGGAAGAAAGCTATATACTAAATTACTCCTAGGTACCTATAAAATAATACAGATGTACCTAGATATATGTGCACTTTTTGGCATGCCGTGGGAAAACCATGTATCTCTCTGTACACACTCTAATAATATAAAGTTTGGGACTTTTTTCTCCTGTATATTATCTGCACTGAACTGACATGACAGTCAAGAGAGTCAGACCAGTTGGGGCTTTAATCTAGCACAATTCACAAGAAGAATGAATTCAATGCAGGTCAATGCACACTCGTCCGTCGTCCGTCCCTCACATTACTTACCCAGATAACATTGCTACATGGACATCCACTTTCTCTACCATGTGATTTGGTGATTGCATGTATTCAAGGTAAATAGCTAGTAAACTTTCCTCGTGTCTTCCCGTTAAAAGCATTCTACACAGTGTGCACTCGAGCTTAACTACAATGGGGAAATCACTGTGACCTCCGGCACACATTTCTCATTAGTCATCCTACAAAGATGAAAAATGCATTCCTAAAGTGACTTTAATGGAAAGGGTGGAAATAATTACTTTCTCTTAGTTAACAATTCAACGGACATTTGACTGACAGCTGGCAAATTTCTCTTATGCACTTTTAACATGGCTGTTGAATTTCAAGACACGTTATCTACTCCCATAACTTTGACGTATCAGCCCTAAAGTGTAATAAAATCCGGAAAACTTACAATAACGAGTAACATTGCTTATGGTTAACTAACTGTATTTAACATGGCTGTTGAATTTCAAGACACGTTATCTACTCCCATAACTTTGACGTATCAGCCCTAAAGTGTAATAAAATCCGGAAAACTTACAATAACGAGTAACATTGCTAATTGTAAACTAACTGTACGTTCTTCACTGCTTACTTAATTGAAAATTGTAGGTGCATTATAGAATTTGTAGTCATAATATGATTAACATACATGCTCTGGTTAATTTATTCAAACCTACTCATAGGTGCATTAATTCGTAGAATTGTTATTACACGATATTGATAGGGTAGATCAATTCTGACTATGACAGCTTGATGGAAATTATCCGTGGGTAGCTTGTTTTGGCCGGGGTATCTGTATGAAATGGAATATAATAATATGCACATTCTCATTATCTGTCCAATTAGCGTCTCTTTTCTCTGAAAACTACTGATCTGCTGTTTCTCCTCTTAGAATTGAGAAATATTACACTTTTCACTGCTTAATTTCTATAGTTTTGTTACGCAATAGCTTATCACATAATAGACGTCAGTTCTAATTTGGCTAAAAGTTTTCGTCTGACTACCGATGAAACGATGAAAGAGATGTCGAACTGTCTCACTCATTGTCTCGTCTGCCCTGCCGAATTGAAATTATATTGTCTTCGTCTATTATTCTCAATAGTTATCTAGAAGTTTGGTATTCTAAAATGTAAGCTATACGTAGTTATTATTTTTAAGAATTCGAAAGTACCGAAGCCGAATAATTGAGTTGAAACTTTGTGCTACGTATGATTAAGTTTTTCACATGTTGTTGGTAATTTGGTAAAGAATTATTGTATGTTCTTTATATTACTGCTGCGTTGCGTTTTACACAACTTACCCAGTTTTTTCTTCGTCTTTCTTTTATACTTTTTTATTTAGACAAAAGTTGGTTAAAAGTGTCGAGACAAAATTTGTTTCTTGCTCATCATTATTTTGAATTGCGCAGATATTTAAGTAGGTAAGGTAAGTATGTAGTTTTAGAACTTCTATTTCCTTAGTTCTATTTATTTAGTTACTTATGTTGGAATAAATGCTGAGACAGGCTATAAAAAGTTGCGAAACTTTAGCAATTAGTGACTTACTTACTAAGCAGGCAACGTTAAGTTTCAATTTCTTAAAAACTTTTCAGTTTCAACCACGTCATTCCTTTTGCCCAATAACACAAAATTCTACATGAATTTAGTTCTATATATATTCTACATATTCCAAATATTATAGCGCAATTGATTTTTTATGGCGAAGAGATGTTGGAACATTGAACGTTGATAAATTGTGTCTTACCGTTAAGGTACCCCTACACAATCAGGTACAGATTGCAACTACTTATTTCAGACTGCTCAATTACATTGCGAAATTAAATAACATGCTGAGTTGACTAATATCACATTGATGAAAATATAAGTTGATCAAGATTTACTTATGATTAGTACTTTCTCGGTCGCAGCAACATAATTCTAAATGGCTTACCTTTACCTATGTATATAATCTAGAATTTCATAAAATTATTTTGTAGATCATTAGAAACGTGACATTACTATTACTTATAGGGAGAGGGGGGGAGTATCTACTATCCTTGGGGAAATAGGGACATCGTCGAATTTATATAAAATAATTTACCGTGAGAAAGGGTGAAAGCAATGGTGAAAATTGTACTTTCACTTGATTACCTTAGTTACGCTTACCTCCCTTTACATAAAGCAGTAAACAACATTTTCCCACGATTCAGTTCGTGGTCTGCAGAAATAGGAGCATTTGATTTTTGCAATTTCTGGAAATTCAACTTTCGGTCAAAGTGGAAGCTGCAATTTTCTCTTTCTGTCGCAAAACTGTCTACCAAAGGATCCATTATGAGCGGTGAAGGAACTCCAAACATGGAAATCAAGTCAGGAATTGACCAAATTATCAATCAAGAGCGTGTCGTCATCTTTTCCAAGTCGTCTTGCCCTTACTGCTACGACGCAATGAAGATATTTGATCAGATGGGTCAGAAGTATGCAGTCGTTGAGTTGACTCAACGCCCTGATGCGTCGGAAGTGCAAGATGTTCTCAAAGAGATGACAGGAGCCAGGACAGTTCCTCGAGTGTTTGTCGACGGAAAATGCATCGGTGGAGGGAGTGACACTTCGAATCTCTTCAAATCGGGAAAATTGGACCAGCTTTTGAAAAAATGAAAATTATTCATATGGATTTGCCTCAAGAAAACTTTATTGTATTTTTTATATATGCATCTTTATATATAATTTCTTGTTTCTTCATGAAGTAATGTCTCATTTTCGACTTTGCAAATTCAATATTTTGTATCGTGCACTCTTGTACTTATTTTAACAAAATTCTTCATTAGAGCAATTCAAATAAAATAATAAAATATTTATAAGCACGGAAAATTTGGTTTTTAGCATTGACGCCAATCACCATCTTTTTGGAATCATTTTATAAATCGTTCATAATTAAGTAAATGTTGATTTAGACAGTTCAGTCATCAGTATGGTTGTAATATTTTTTTTGTATTCTCAGCAATCAATTCATGACATTTTAAACAAAATATTCATATTTTTGTCTAAGTTGACTTTATGCAACTTAAATGCTAATATTTTTTTTTGCATTCTCAGCAATCAATTCATGACATTTTAAACAAAATATTCATATTTTTGTCTAAGTTGACTTTATGCAACTTAAATGCTTCGATATCCTCAATGCTCATCGTAAATCTATGGTTTGCTTAATAATATTTTCTACGAAGTTCACTTGCACATCTTATGTTTGGTGTAGGTGCATTCAGAGTAATTCACTAGTCACACTAGTCAGGCACATTATAGTTTGCCATAAGAATTTTCAGAAAACGATTGTTTGCATTAGAAAAGAATAGGATGCTTTGAGTAGGGACTGAGTGGTTCCTAGAAAAGCAAAGAGGTTAATTTACCGTTGCGTGTTGTTGGTGAGTGAATTCATGTTCTTCGGCGTAAAACATAATGTAGCTAGGTGAATTTGACGATGAAACGCATGCACTTATCCATATGGTCATAGGAGCCAGAAATAAAATTGTGAAATTACTTTCTCCATCTTCGTGTGTAGAAAAATTATAGATTTTTTGTGTTCTCTTATCTTGTCACGAACTAAACTAAAGATTTAAGAATTTACCTTTGGATTTCTATCTTAAGGTAAGGCATTGTAAGGAAAGTTGTCTACGTTCGGTGTAATAAAAGTAAAATATATAAGTTTTACGTGGTAAAAGAAATGGTAGTAGGTAGAGTTAGTTAATAGTGACTTAGCACGATAAAATCAGTGATAATAGGAGCGATAGCAAACAAGAGAACATATTTCACAATCAGCACATGCTAAACCTTATCAGAAACAAGTAGTTGCGAAAAGTGGAGGCATGCAATGCAATTTTAGTAGGAAAAGTAGCGTAGAGCAAAAGATATATTTCACTTTGAAAAATCTGACTTGTGTTTTTATAGTGGTAGGTAGCCAAAGCATGCCTGCCTAGTCTTTCTTTCCCTACTCTGTCTAAACTCTAAACAGAGTAAACTAACAGTTGCATACATTACAATAGAGAAAGAATCGTGTCGTGTCATGTGGCAAAGTAATGGGAAAGCTCGCACAAAAGTAAACACCACCCGGAGCAAAAAGGCAGAAAAACTCTTATTATTAGAAGGAAGAATAGAAAAACGAACGGCAAGCCGTAACAGTAGTAAGCTCGCCTTAAAAGGTTACCCTGTACACAAGACTTGGAAACCCTGTACAGAAAACTAAAATCTTGAA
>JABASI010001439.1:0-25046 GCA_019776505.1 Tomocerus nigrus
GAGCGAACTATTATCACTATTAAAATGTAGCAATTGCTAAGCATTCTTTTATTTTGCTCTCCTTTTCTTTCTTAAACTCTGTCTGCTGTCTCTCTCTCTCTCTCAAAATGATAAGAGGACAAGAGCTCTAACCAAAGACCAACATTTACAAAAAGAAACATGATAAACAGTAGAAAGGAAAAACCAAAGACAAATTGACAAAATCTCAAAACATCCTAAGGGAAAAATTAGAATACCTTCACTGTTGTTGTTACCACCGACATAATATAATAATTTCACCCTCATGTAATATGTGAAAATATTTTTAACAGTTTCATTTATTCGTTTAGTTTAGCTGAAATGAGGGATTCTTGCTTAAAAATTATTTTGAACGAGTTAAGACAGGTAAAATTTAGTTTTTGAATTTAGTTCATTGTTTGGACGAAGATGAGATTGGATTTGGGTCCCTCTCCATTTCGAATTGTTAACTTGGCTAAAAGCTTAAGGCAATTCTCATTCTCATCTTGATATGATTAGTGAGTGGGGGCCTTTTGTCTGTCTCACTCTGCTGCATTGCATCTCTTCATTGTTCACTTTTGTTCACTCAGAGTCTTCACCCTTAAAACTCACAAGTACTCTGCCTAACGCCTCACTCCATCCTCAGCCTCTCAAAAATGAAAGCCTAATATCTCAGTCAGTAGTGGAGATATTATTATTGATATATTTAGGTAGATGTGTATAAGGATGTTGACTCACTCACACAACTAACGAGCTCCTGCTCTTAATTCTAACATCAATCGCATTCCTATCAAATTCATCAGATCTGTAGCATAGTAACTGACACATAGACAGATACACGTGCAAAGTTTAAGAGATTCATCAGTGTCTTCTTAAAATGCTCCCTCTTCCATGTACGTACTTGGTAATTGCTAACCACTCTTACTCTTATCTGAATCCATTTTTCATTCACGATATAATATAATAACGTCTCTTCTTAACAACCAAACTAAAGATTTAGGTATCCTAGTATACGATAAAAATAATGTTTTCCGATACAAAAGCTGCTCTGCTTTTACTTCATTGCTATGTTCCAAGCCAATAATTAGTTAATATGCATAAATGCGTATTTATTTAATTATCTGTCCTAGTCTGTAAAACTTTTTGTTAGCAAAGACATTTTTTGAAAAGATCCATTGAAAATGCAAATTATGTAACTTTATTTGTCACTTAATCGTTGGAATCCTTTTACGAAATTCTTAATTACACAGTTCAACAGCAAGTATTTACATTCTGCATCAGTACATAATTTAATTTGCGACCAAATAATGAAGAAAAGACAATAAATAGCAGACATAAGATGAAATATATACCTACCTACATCTTTAATCTTTCTTGTCCTGTGAAACAAACAAAAGTTAATTGTGNCAGACATAAGATGAAATATATACCTACCTACATCTTTAATCTTTCTTGTCCTGTGAAACAAACAAAAGTTAATTGTGTCCCGAATATAATTTAAATCGTTTGAAACTCTCCCGAGGTTTGCTTTCTGCCTTGTAATTATGCAACCATTTAAAATGACAATTACATAACTAATACAGTACAATAGCTCCTCCAAAAAGAGTTGTATTTTTGGGATGTGAAAAATATATTTGGAGGTGACTACAATTTTAAAAACAAAGAATGGAATGAATATTTTATATAGGTCAGTTATACAAGTCATAGATTAAGCAGTCTATACATAAATTGTATTTTTGGGATGTGAAAAATATATTTGGAGGTGACTACAATTTTAAAAACAAAGAATGGAATGAATATTTTATATAGGTCAGTTATACAAGTCATAGATTAAGCAGTCTATACATATTGATACGTATAACAAATCGTTATTACAAAATGTTTTAGGATAAATTGGTTTTTGTTAGGCATATGTAAATTTCTTTTCCAGCAATTACTGAAATGTCAGTCCGTGTAGCATCTCAATGTTTATGATCAGAGTCCTGTGGCTCGGAGAGTAAAAGTTGTGTTGAATTTATTGGATCTGTAGTTTGTGGTGGTTGTCTGTCAATCACCTTCTATCTAAATAGCGATCATATTATTTATTATTATAGAGAAGCTCTAGTATTCATTCAGATCAGATCGGGATGAATGTAAAAAAGTAAAAGGCACAGAGTGGAAATTGATCTAATGACAAAGCAATTCATCAATGCGGCTTCATCCTCATCGCCAACTGAATTGCGTCTCATGCTCAGCAAAACAAAGCATTGTGAGATTGAAATGCAGAGAGACGAGAGAGAGAGAGAGAGAGAGAGAGATGCCCTTAAAAGCATGGATACAATGCAAACAGATCGGAGATGGAAATATTGAAGCTGAGTGAGTTGAAGCTCAAGTCCCTCGTGTTTGTACAATGAGAAATAAAGAAGAAGAGCGAGGGAGTAGCTAGGGAGTCGAGGACGTCTTCACAGTCCTCTTTCGTTTCTGCACGCTGCTATTCTCTTTTTCTGATTGTGAGACACTCTGCCTGGGTAAACAGGCATTAAAAGCATGCTTCATCCATGCATTGTTAAAATGTTGATTCTATAAACTGATCTTAAGGTAGGGATGCATATAGCCCACTGTGTCTTAACTTGTATAGTTGTTGCAAGTTTTGCTTGATGAGATTATTGATTTCTTCACATTAGTATGCAATGCCCTTTTAATATGATGAAATAATATTTCGATTACCATTATAAGTAGGTGTCTCTTTCAAAAATCCATTGAGCAGTTATAAATTTATAAATCCAAGACCCACTTCCTTATGACGAACACTTTAATTTAATTGTGTTCTTCAACATAGCATAATAATAACAACCAGACAGATCTAATATAGATAGCTGATTTAATTTAACTGCATTTCAATAAGTTGCAATAGTCTCTCTCTCTCTAATTGTGAATGTGTCTCTGACTGAATGTGCTTATAAGTAAGATTTATCTGCTCGAGCTCCAATCTCAGCACAAATATAGGAACACATCTTTGCACGATAACCTAAAATGTTTCACATTGCAAAAGGATCCTTTCTTTCTGCATTTCAGTTCCCTAGCGTCGTCTCGCTCTGCACACTGAACTTCTTTAATGTTTTCTTCTTATTGCCCTATAAAATAAAATATCGACACAAAACATAAAACTGTGTACCTGTCCCTGTCCGTACCTACACACTACTAACACACTACGCGCGCCATAGGTGCCTTCCTACCCCAATGCATCTACGTATTCTTCCGCCTACATCATAAATCTGTTACAATGCTAAAAGAGGTACGTTTCACAAAATTCTACAATGCATTAATTTATTCCCAGCAGTATACACTTCATTATTTCATTAATTTAATTAATTCCTGATGCCCTTTTATTCCTATAACTTCAATTTGGGGCATTTCGAGTAGGAATCCTATTCAATTGTCCCACTTTTAAATTCTCTTCATTATTATTGATTTCGACACTTAAAAACTGATGTTCTTCTTAGATATACATACAAGCTTTGCACATGTACCTATCACTTATAATGGCATTCATGAATCATTGTGTTAATACGCCACTCTGTATGCCAAAATACCAAAAGCCCACAAAATCACAAAATTGTTAAAAGTTTAGTACACAAAAAGTTATACACTTACAAACGAAATATAATTGCATTACGCACTCAAGGAAATTAAATCCATCAAATTCGCAATAATACAAAGTACAATCTAATGCTAAAATGCATTTTTAAGTATTCATACGTCGTTCCACGTTCACCTTCCATGATACTTAATTGTATTGACACTATTGACTAACATTTTTCACTTTTAGTTTAGCTGCAAAACATTTCAATATGCTAAAGCGCTTTAACAGGAACTTTTTAACACGAAGAAAAATACGCAGATTAATTATCGTTAGATCAATTCACAGTGTGCATTCTTCATTTACTAATTAGGTAGCATCCCTGTCAGTTATTCGCCTGGCCACACGTGTTTAGCCTACATTATTGACAGCCTATGTAACAACAAGGCATATTAATCACTAATTGCTGATTAGAATAACTAATGTAGACACGCGCTAATTAATTTTGCATGCAAGGCATTCTTACTGTTAATGCCTATATGCACCTACCTTCCTAAAAACACATTTCCTAAATCGTCAAATTCAGAAGACCGTCTCTAATTTTTTATAAGTACAAGTAAACTGCAATTCAGCAGATGTGACTGAGCCAAATCAAAGGTTTACATTTGGATGGACAAAATTTACTTGTGTTGCATAGCTCTATTTATTTAAATTAAAATAGAATGATTTAGTCGTCGGTGTTGAACGGCAGAGCATGCATAGATATATAAAAGATCTGCATTTCAAGAACACGGAAAGTAAGGAAGTGAAACTACAGAACCTTCTAAATTATGATAAATTGTAATCGTTCCAATTATGATATGTGTTGCAGCTAATTAGAGCAATAAAACACTGGACAAACAAACATAAAAACTGTGTAATGGATGCAGGACTAGTTAAAACAATAATGCATTTTGAATCGGACTTTGAAAAATCCTTGATTTTATTTCTCATTGATAATAAATAATGAATAGCTCCTCTATTTCCTTTACACAAAGAAAAGGGTTCATATAATAATAACTGACTTTTAAATTATTTATTTAAATATTGACGCTAATTAAGCATACGATTTGAAATTAATTTGACTCAATACATTAAGAAATGTTTTAAAATATCTTAGTGGCAGTGATGGAAGATTTATGAGTAGGTATAAATAATACGATGAGAAGACGAGGAGTAAGTAGGGTCCTAATGGAAAACGCGTTGTAGCATGACATTGGCCTTGTTTGATTGATTGGAGGGAATTGCATCTTATCGTTCTGTTTTACGATGTACTTTACGTATGCTGGCTGTGACTTTTGAAAAGCGAGGCTTGTAATTAATCTTGGTTTGTTGTTGGACAAGACAACAGTTAGTTACTTTCCTATCGAATGATCTGAAAAGAGGCCAGGCCATTGAATTACAACTATAGTAAGAGCAAAAGTCCTTCTCCAGTATCTCATCGTATTGTCATACATTAATAGCTGAGTCTTCATTAATCCCTACACTCACTGCATATCACTACGGATATACTTGTTACTATTATCTGTTTCATGCACACAGCCAGCCAACACACAAGTGAGCACACAAAGCAATAAATGCCAACTAATGCAATTGCTAATTAATCCTTATTAGCTGCTATTCTTCTTCCAATTGAATACTCTCTGTTGCTGGGCCATCAATTCAATGCTTTTAATGTAAACTCAGTTTTACCTTGTGTAATTATGCGTTGGTGTACGAACCTCGACTTGTACTCGGTTAGATCTCCTATCTTCTTGAGAATAAAAAATATTCTCACGTAACATATCCTGTAGATTGGTTATTATATGATAATGGTAACGATATAATAATTATAAATTCATATCCTTTACCTATTATCACAAATATACAAATTATATCCCCATTACTCTCTATACAATCAAAGTTAGTGGATATGCTAAAATGCTTAAATTGTTCAATTATTTATTTAAAAATGAGAAAAGATAATATCCATCTACTGAAACTAGGAGACAAAATATTTTTAATGTCATATTATGGTTACCTAAATCGCTGATTTAATTTTCTTGAAAATTAGCTTCCAAAAATTAGCTCAAAGGAAATATCAATAATAAAGTAGGTAGGCTTTAATTTAACAGTTGTAAAAAAGCTGCGGCTTTTACACTATGCGAATGTGTTACAAATTTTTAGTTACGCAATGAAAGTGTTTCTTTGATAACTTGTGAGGGTTTCAGCTGAATTTATACTTGTTATGTGAAAAATTATAACAATGTGGTGCTATCTGGAGAAGTTTTTACCTTGACTTCTGGTTTTAGCAGTGAGGTCTCTGAATTTAGTTAAGGAATATTATAAACGGTATTAATGACAATTAAATACAAGTCTGTGGCTGTAAGTTTTATAAGTGAGAAATAATAATGTGCACGCTTCCGGGTCATGACATTGAGGAGATATTATTTGTTGTACACAGATATTAAAAACAGCATTTAAAAATAAAAAAGTGTTGTATAATAGTGTCGGAGTACCTGAGCCATTTCCTTTAACACATACTAAAGCTGTAGCAGATAATAAAATTCACGTTAATTTAATGATATCTACAGTTACAAGACGTTTAGCCTCAAAAATCATTTCCATGAAAAGTGGGCAAAGAGCAGGATTGCACAAGATGTTGAAGTGCGTGGAGTGTTTGAGAAATATTGCATAAATAAATTGTGTTAAGACAAGAGGAGGACGTCGAATTCATTAATTTCTGTAGAATAATGGCTAATGATTGGAAATATAGTAAAGAGAAGAATTAGTGAGAAATTTCCTTTCTCTCCCCAATCTACTAATTTGTATTTGTTTGTCTTGAGACGCACATCCCCAGTCAACTTTCATTGCCAGTTGTCTACAGATTTCTAAAATACGCGAATCCTTTCATGTTTCAACATTCACACAACTCAGTTAGTTAGTCTCATTCGCGAATAAATCAGTCAGCAAGTCTAAAGTCTAAAGGTTGCCTTGTCAAAGCCTTCTCTTCATTCTGCCAACTTCTCTTTGAGGCCCAAAAACAACGATTAGTTCTCAATTTACATGTTTACCTCTTACATTAGTTAATAATTAGAAAAATTTACACAACGATATCCCTACAGACATCATAGTATAGTCATTTTTCGCAAATATGAACTTGTGCTGTGTCCTATAGTCACAGAAAATATATGTTACAGTTTTATATCGAAAATTCTAACCAAATTTTAGCAAAGTATGCTACGTACTAAAAGAATCTTACAGAGACTATACACACGCGGCGTCCTATCTGACAGAGACAGTTCTAATGGATAACTTACTAAATAAATAATAGTGAAAAAAAAGTGTGACAGCTTTTGTAAACAAAACTTGCCGTCTGTTTTGTCTTCTTTCGTGCACACTGCAGGTTATACTTATAATTAATGCTAATAAGTTACACTGCAGCGAGTAATCAAACCTCAATGAGCTTATATTAAAAACTGACAGATCTAAGAATTTATTTACTACTTCATTCTCTCCGCCAAATATTTTTTATATAAGTACTGCTACCGTATACTATTACATAGCTGAATGCATTTTTAATGTTTTATTTGCACACGTTTACGTTGATAGAACTTTCATCAGAGTATTATTATAATAATATAATACGGAAGTTTCTATGTAACGCGCTTAACATATTTATCATCCGCCATTATTAGAGAATTTTCCTAGTTTGACAGATTTAATGCTCTGGAATGTTTGCCAACTGAAAAATGCAATTTTAAATATTTTGGATTTATCTTATTCCAATTAATATTTTAGGTTTTCTATATTAATTAATATTAATTTTGGATATCACATTATTGACTTCTAAATACTTTACTTTGTCTTGTCATATACAGGGACATTTAGCCGAATATTTAAAAGTTTGTAATTGTAGAAATACAAATTGGGTTTTAATAAACTGGGATCCCATTAGTGAATTTGGATACAAGGTTTGGGATGGGATTTTGAGATGATGACGAATATGAGTTTTGGAAATTAAACTGTCCTTTTCATCCGTGAACTCTTTCGTCCGTCCTCTTGTCCTATTTTACATTTTTGACCTCTGGAAAGAGTTTGGAAAATGGTTACATTTTATGAATAAATACAGTGGTAAATATTTTAGTAATAGATTTTGACTTGTTGGCATATGAATGAAGTGGCAATCTAGCAAGAATCTTGATATAATTCGTCTCAGTAATGTAATGGAAAATAATACGGAGGCTGCAACAGCTGCATGTGTTCTATCCTCATGTCAATATTAAATTGTTTGTCTATTGTTATGGCTAAGTGGAGGAAAAGAGAGAAAATTGGGATGTAATGTCATTGGTGGTCATTAATGAGATTTGCCTTGTCATCTCCCATCAAAACATTCCACTATCTTTCATTTCATTTAGCCAAATTACGAAACTAATCTGAGCATCAATTCAATCTCTGTTCTTGGTCCAGTTTACATCTACTTACTTCTAATTAGAAACTCTTCCATCTGCTAAGTTTTACCTTGACCAGGGAATTCCTCTAAAAGTTTGAAAAAGTTCAGAAGAATATCACCGCAGAGGTTATGGGTCATCTTCCCCCATCTTACACGTACTCGTTAATTCAGCAGTTTTATTTGCATTTTTTATCTTTCTTCCCCAAAGATATACAAGAATAAAACAATTAAATCGTTAGTCTGTTATTTACCTATCTTTATTTAGTCTTTTGGCCTATCCACAAATATTACATGTGTAATGGCCAATAGTCTCTACAGATCATAAATGAAAGAACTTCTATTGTCATTGTCAAAAATAAAAATTCTATTGAGTTTACACACGTTTACCATTTACCTTTACATTTAAGTAGCATGAAAAGAAAAACGAAAGGAGTGTACAGTATGATTACAAGTTTAAGTTGGGACAATATCATTTTGATTTGGATTTAAGTTGTTTAAAATAATCATTCCCGTAATCATATGTATGCGCGTAGAGACAGTGTACTATTAAATTGCAGGACAAAATAAAGTAGCGAAACAGAGTATGCAATTAGATTGTCGACAGAAACATGCGAACAAGGCAGAGTGTAATGCAACAGTATAAAAATCCATTCGTAGCGGTTGCAAAATGTAAGTAGCATAAAAATTCCGAGTTGTTGTTATTCCGAGTCTAAAACTGTTCTTAGAGTTATTGTGCACAATTCTGCGTCTATTGATGCGGAACGCGCGTCGAGCTATAATCTTCGCCTATTCTCACTTGAGAATGTAAAGTTGTATCTGAGCAATTCTGTCTCTATTTCTCAGTGTTAGATATAAAATGAGTATTCACTGTCAGTGTTCACGGAGGACTTGTTCCTAGCTACCTACTTAATCGCTGTATATTATGATTTGCTTGAATAACAAATGAGTTAAGTCGTTGCATTGCCTTCACGATGATGCAAATCATCATGTTCAGAACGGCATTAGCTGCATTGAACTCAAATCAAGCCATTCATAGAGGATTGGAGATAAAAATGATTCCTTTATGCTCCTTAGATCCAAGAAAAGTAAATTGAGAGTGTGTACAGTGTCATCATTGTCTGTCAGACATCTATTTACGCAGATACACGAGTAATCTTACGTTATAATTCTGTGGAGATTCCTTTGAATCTTCTGTAATAAATATCTAATCAGTAGGTAGGTATTAGGTGTCCCTATAAAAGAGGAGATTAGTTTTGTGGCAAGGAGATGCATGAACACCCTCCCTCCCTCTCCGTCCTACAAGATCACAAGGCAACACAATTCGCGACTAACCTACTAATAGCTGTAAATAACTCTAAGCCGCTACTTACAGCAAAAAAGCGAAGCGAAACGGCTGAATTAGCCAATGACCTTGTTCTCTATTGCACTATTTTCTGTTATTCACCATCGCTCATCTCATTCATCCCATCCTGTCAACAAAGTGTGACTCTCCTTAAGCTCTTCCATGTAACGTAACCAGCAGGGTTCTATATTGTCCGGATGAAATTAAAATCTTATCATTTTGTCCATCCACATTGGACAATTTGAACAAAAGGGTCATGGATGAAACCATGTCAAGGACTATTTCATCCAGTCCATATACAAAATAAAGGTGGATGAAACCAATTTTGTCCAATAAAGACCAACTACTTGAAATAATCCCCCGCAACCGTACTATCTAGCTATATGAAATATTTGTAGATTTTTAGAATCGGGGTACAATGAGACATTCATCTAACAGACAGAAAGAATGCAACTAACTTTGTAAGAGAGCTCCGAATCGTTTTTCTCATCTTGCCCCTCAAAAGTTAAAGTAGGGTAAGGAAGGGAGGGATGCGTGGTGTGGTATTGTCATGGCGTGGTGGAATTACGTGAGAATGAAAACCGAGACAAATTCCATTATAAGTATGCCTCACATTATGATATCATAACGAATCATGAGCATATAAAATTTTTGTGCATTCTATTAGGAGGGATGTCGAGAGTTTCAAATTGAATGTCTTGTGTATGCATGTGGGAACTGATGGCAGAATAAATTTGTGCAGTTATTAGCTCAGTCAAAAGAACACAAGAGTCACTTTGCGTAGAAATGAAGCAATGCCATTTGAATATTTTCGGCCGCAGCCCTTCGTCATTTTATTATCATGTCATGCTATCGTCCAACTCTTCATTATTGCTCAATTGTTCAGATGAAATTCTTATCTCTCTCCATCCTTCCTCTATCCATTACATCCACATGCGAGCCAAGAATCACACTCCTCGAAAAACCTCTCCTTTTCTTCATTACATGCTCATTGAAACTTATAAATACTGACTTTCAATTATCACGGGTGGGTATTATGAGATAATCACGTTATTCCATTTTAATTTAGTGCCACAAATATAGTGGATAATTAATTACATAAAATGACACTGAATTACTAACTCTTTACAAGTCATATACTTATTTTAAGTTTTGGCATTGAAATCTCAGAACAAAAGAAACAGGCAAATATTTTTATGAGCCTTGCTTAATAATTGATGAACTTCAACAGTCAAAGGAAGATTTATAAATCAGATTAATCATAAACTTCTAGCTCATCTAAATGAGTGCACTGAAATATCGTACTAGAAATTAAATAATAATTAATTACATAGATAGGCAAGGTAAAATGTATGTATGAAGATGTTGTATCTTACATTTTGAAGATATGTTGTTCAGAAGATGACTGTAACTGTACATTAACAATAATGTTAGTAAAAAGATATTAAATGGTCAATGGACACTGCAATTTCACTTTTCTAAGTAAAACTACCATTCTATTTTGATCTTGAAATTAGATGACACAAAATTTTTCAAAAGGACGGACGCCTAACTCGTTAAGGTATACTGAATTATGAAATTATTATTTCAACAGTAAGCCTACGAGAAGAGTAATAATCCGCATTGAATGAATCTCCGTAAAGGTCACTCCTTAATGCATCAAACAGTTTTGCTAAACTAAAGCTGTCGTTCAATATCAATCATTTAAGGATGCTGTCAATCGTGACATGACACACTAAAGAATATTAACGCTCACGATTAGCTAATTGCTAATCTTCCTTTTTAGACTTTACTTGTTATTGCTATGCTTTTTTTAGCTACGTTTATGTGTTTGCTCAAGGTGCATTCCTTACGCACCCTTTATGAATCGAATTTCTAATCATAAACTCGACATCCCAAAAGAATTTAATTTGGCCATACACTTAAGAAACGACATAATATCTGCTATAATTTATTGCCAAATATTATGGCCATTTTATTATGTGTTTTCTGAGTAACTTCGAAATATTTGTGGTTATTTTTACTTTTTCTGAATTTCTGTAAATGACTACTAGCTGTTTTTAAGTAACGCATTATTGTTTGCCAAAATACTAATTTATTACATTTTAGAACTGTAGTGTAGGCACTTCACTTTACTATACTTCATATTTCTGTTGTATTGTCGTTGAGCAATAAAGATGAGAATTCAGACGAGAGTAGTACTTAGATAATAGGTAATCATTATTCAGTCACTCATATATAAAATGGAGATAGCTACCTTTAGCATCTGTGAGTGACACATGCCAAGTTCCTTTTATATCTTTCTCTGCTTTAAATTATTTTAAGCGATGTTACTGCGTAAATAATATCTAAATGTAGATACTGCGTCTGCAGTGGTTATTTGTAGACTTTGAATGACGGATAGGGAGGAGAGGGAAACCATACTGATGGTTAGCTGAATTGTAATTGAAAATAAATGAGAATCAGATAGCGAGATTGCTTTGACTCTGGCAAGTAACTATTCATTTTCCACCTGCGTAATTAATAGTTTCTCTGCAGAGAAGAATTCCGTCAGAAAACGAAGGAAAGTTTGGGAAATATTTGATGATGATGTTAATTTCTTCCGTTATACTTTTCTTTAGTGTTACTAAAAGAATATGATAAGAATATGACATGATTTTAATATTTATTATTGCATACAAATCAAACAGGAAAACATAGAGAGAAAATCTCATTTAAAAAATTCTTGAATGTTCCTTTTGAAAATTGTGGCTAAAGCACCCTTGGCATCCGAGGATGCAAATATGCGTAATAAAAATGAAATGTGCCACTAGGCAAAGGAAATAATATTTTGGCAGTGCGTGCAGTGGGAAAATATTTAATGCCCAGCAGCACGCTACTTTGTTGACATAGATCATCACGCAGTGCTATTTAGCTATGCACGAGGAAATGTAAATAAGTAAAGGCTGTTGTCACTCAGCTAAATTGACTGCAAGCATCAGCTTTCAAATGCTTCTTTAATTTCTTGTTATTACTAATATTTTCTGAAACAGTCATTTGTCATCCTGATATCCAACACGTTCAGCTCTATTTTTCTTTGTCTCAAGACACAACTTCTGGAAATAGATGGAAATGACAAGAGAATTCCTTGAAGCCAAATTATTCCGTTTGGTTATACATACAATGGCTGTCGACATATTTTTGTCTTAGCTATACCTGCAGCTTCAACAGTCATAGAATTTCTGTAACAATTAAGTAGAAAATTTTAAATAAAGTTCTCTTCTGTTTTCAGCCTTAAACCGAAAGCTTGTAATTACAAACACTGGATTCCCTTAAAAGGATTTAGCATTAATAGAAACTATAGTATAATAATGTAAAATTAGGTTCAATAGTTACAGTTACTGCTTTACAGACATTTATTACAAGGAAAAACAATAAATATGGCAATAACGTTTTTATAGAGTCTATAAGGACACCCTGTACCATTATTACACGATATAAATATTATAGAGTTATTTTCTATGCCTTATTGATATAGTTCTTAAGCTTTAATTGCATTGCTGGGTGTCTTCGTAGTCTTCAGATGGAGAAATAGAGAGAAGACTCTCTCTTTCGATTTCCTCCCATCTGTCATAGAACGCTTTAAAATTGTGACTGTCAATCTGTGTCATGAATCCCAATCTGCAGATTTGAAATGCAAACTTATTATTAGACAGATATGATTAATTAGTTAAGCAACCTATTGTGAATACCAAAATAGCGTCTACATCTATAATAATGCTTACGGATAATTATATTCTTTTAATACTAATTATAATATTAATTCACGCCTTAATTGAATAAGATTTTATAGTAGGGAATTAATTGTAGACAGTTTTGTACTGTTCCATTTTGTAGACGCATGCAGTTAAAAATGATTTTTTAGAAGAATGGGAGTTTGCTTAAGGCCCACTTTATGTTTCAGAGCTAAAAAAGCCTACATAGACCGTTCCTCAATGGATCTGTAGAAGGTTTGATGTGTGACGAGTGTGGAAAGAGACGAAGGGTGGAATTGGTGGTGAGGATAAAATGAATGGATGTGAAATGCGTTGCGTGTTAATTAATTAGCAGTAGATGTGGATGGTGAGAAGACGAACTTAGCGAGTGTTATGTGAGAAAGACACGTTCTGCCCACTTCCTTTTAAGTTTCCTTTTCATCGCCGTCGCGTCTTCAAGAAGGGGCAGAGGGAGGGGCCCCTGACACTTTTCGCCCCGCCGTCCTCCTCAAACTCCAAATATTCCTATCATCCATTCCCTCACACATCTTTGACCATCTTAAGCTCTTTGTCACGAAAACAATGACCCATCTGCTTATTTGGTCCATGCCCAACTCGTACACTACGCGGGTGGGACTCCTATTTCACTCTCAAAATCCAGAATCGGAAATTTAAAAGATCTAGCCGTCCTTCTTTCGCAAACGATCATATTTTACTTTGCTCAATTCTGATCCCTCGGTAAATTTTATCTGTTTAAAAGGGAGTTGTGATCATTAGTCATTAATCCTGCGATGCTCATAATGGTAACCCGAACTGAGACACTCTTGCATAACAACAAACACAATGTCTTCATTTTAATCTGCGTCCTAAAAATGTCAAATGAAAGAAAAAAGGTTTTATTTAGTAGATATATAGGAATGAATTAAGAAACATTACTATAATTTGATACGATTATATTTCTTACGGTTTATTTTAGACAGAAGAGTGAAAAATATAACTCTTCTAGCATTACTATTATAGAGGCAGAAAAATTATCCGATATTATGCGTTCAAATCATTTGATGAATGTAATTGCTATCTAAAATACATTTTTAAATAATTATCTTTTGAGCCTATTATTAAAACTGAGCACAGTTCAAAAAGCTAACGATGTAGAATGCTTTCATGTCACTAATAACGCCATACACAATTTTATAAGTAGTACATAATAATATTGCATGGATAACATGGATCTGATAGGTTCATTCATAGTACATAAAAATCTCACCCTTGTATACCTCCTTACATTTTCAATGTCTACATAGTCAAGAGAGATATTTTCTGAGAGTTAATTTCCTAATTTTTAATTTGTATAATTGGAAAGTGGAAATTATTGCCTAGGTAGGTAATGGGTACCTAAAATGTGTTGCAATTACTTCAACTTGATTTAATTTCTGTATGACCACGATGAAATGATGAGTTTGAAAGAATGCAGAAAATATTTAATAAATTGTGACATTACAACTTCGCACTGTAACACTGCCAAATTCAGTCTCTCTATCTCAACCCAAGTACTTTTATATTTCATCAATTCTGTATGAAAGTGCGAAGCTTTGCATTTTACAGAATATTTAACTTGCATACTGAATAGGAACATGGCAGTTGGACAAATTCTTTAATGCCATTAAATTACAAATGGTTTTAATTCAAGTAAAATCTTAATAAGAAATCCTTTACAACAACATTTAAGAAATTTCTGTCTCTTAGAAATTAATCACGCAATCGAGTCAAGTTATGAGGTTATTGTAGGTTAACTCTTTTCCTCTTTGCATTCTATGCTGATTGGGTTGTGCTTTTCAGGTCGTTTCAACAGTGCCACTACTTGGAAAGCAAACTTATAAAAAATGGCGGAATTGAAATGATGTATGCAAATAAATAGTTAATAGCTAAATTAAAATTTTATTGCGTTTATTGCTGAATGCAAGTATTTGTATATGAGGAGTACATGATAATTTTTGCTAAAGAAAACATTATGACACTCACAGATGGCTATTATATACCTTGGCAGGTCAGTCAGACCATAGGCCAGGATTCAAAAATTCAAATTCAATAGTAAATGAATATTTATAATGAGCATTATTGTATGTGGCACAAAAATATTGTTCTCTGTTGCTTTTTAATGTGCACTTTGATTGTATGAGCTAAGAGAAGGAAGTGAATGGATGCGTAAAAGTCAAAAGTACGTGCAAAGCACAAAGGTACACAGACATAATGACATAATAACTTATATTTGTAAAATTCTCCTACTCCGAGCTTTTGGTTGTTTGTTATAGAAGGGATGAAGGGAGATGGTATAATAAGGGCCGAGTATATTTTCTGTTGTGTCATTTCCATTCTGATAACTTGAGTAAGTATAATTGGTAATTGAGATGGGAATGTTGTGCAAGATGAGTAATACTGACATAACTGATCGTCTGTTGAGATTTCGCCTCGATGGAAATATTATTTATCTGTCCTGCTATACGCGGCAACGCGGCTCGTCTATTGTTTGTCAGATACGACTCTGACCAACTCTTCTCTCTGTCCTCTTTGCAAGTATTTATACGTAGGAAGAAGAAGATTGGAGTGCAAGGCTCAATATGATTATCATGCTGAGAGAAATGGAGATATATGACTGCTAGTTATATATATGCACAAACTACAGACAGAGGACGAGAAAGATGAGCTGGAGATAAATAACTAGACAAGAAGAAGACATTGCCAACTCTCAAATGAACTTCTTCGTCTTCGTCTCTAAAATAAAATGCCCAGCGAGCCAAGGCACTCACAGCTATCTCTTGCTTCCCTGTTACAAGCTGCAACCAAAATCCGTCCAACAACCAATAGATTTATCATCCCAGACTCCAACTCGTACAGAGCCACTTTTTTATATGACAGTCCCTCAACCAGCTACTTACATCTAACAGACAATAACAAAACAGTCCAGCACTCATTCTCTCCTGCTTAGCACACTTTTACAACCCTTAAAAATCTTATTACCTATCTGCAACTCAATTACAAATGCCAATAAATTGTAAACGGAGATTTATTGTAAACAGACCTCATATTTACCCATTTACTAGTCAACAGGAAAAGTTAAATTAAACACTGAAAATTGCAATGCCTTAAAACCTATACAAATAAAATTGCACAACATCATTATAAAAATTGCAATGGTTTCAGTACAGAATTTGTCTTTAACGGATGACACATTTTGGAATTACATCTTTCCCCTTCTCAGCTAACAACTTGTTATATCTCTCCGCAAGGCTATTGAACTTGTCCCTGTATTTGAAAATAGAATAGCGTATTGTATTGTCATAAATCATAATAATATATATTAGAACAAAACCGATATTTTTTATCTAAGTCCTTTACTTACACAAGTGTATCGTGAGCGGCGTAAACGGATCGACAGTCTGTTTTTTCGCAAGTCTCGGTCGGGTGTACTAACTTTGATTCCAAGGTTTCAAGTTTTTCCTCGATCGCGTTTTCTTGAGAAACGGCATCGGCAGAGATTGGTGTAGGTTTAACACGAACAAGACTTTTCCAAGTAAAGGAATTCTTACAAACGTTACACTCCAGCTTCCTGAAAAATTAGATTTAAAAAGTCATTACTTGGTATACAAATGACCTTTTTACATTTTTAAACTAGAACATAGAAGCACTTAAGAAATACATATACAAATTGTAAAGATTCTTACTTGTAAAAATTACAAACGGTTGTTAAACATCTTTTATGGAAAAGATGTCCACATTGGCTCACACAACAGACTTCTTTTCGATCTCCAGTTCCATTGTTCATTGGATCAATTGCCAACGTCTGTGGGTTACTGAACATCACTGTTCTCCACTCAGGCGCTTCATCGTCCAAGCCAACGTTGCACATCTCGCAAATATACGACATAATTGCTTCAGTTTCCTGTTCGACTGAAAAAATAAACATGTTTTCAGATTAAACATTAGCTTGAATATAATTAGACAATAAAAATAAATACAGATTTATAAGTAATAATTTTTTAATACTACTGTCAGCTGTCAGTGGTAACGTTGATTGTACTTACAAAATAATATCCGCTCACCTCTCGAAAATTATTAAACACCTCTGCTGATGGTTTTTAGATGTTTCTAGCAGAAGAAAGTTTTTTAAACCGAGGAGAGCATGAATTTTGCCTAGTTCAGTATTTAGCACATTACTCGGGTCCTTCATTTATTGGCTGTGTGTGTGTCACTGTCATGTCATTGTACTCTCTGCACTCTGAACTGCCTGAGCCTGAATTGAAGTGCAATCACAATCACAACACAAACTGTCATAGTCGTAGTCTCATGTTACCGACGTATAATAATATTATTATTATATGCGGAGCTGACATTGACTATACCTATATACAGACAGATTGAGGGAGGCTCTGGCTGTGGTTGTGTTGTGTCTGTGTGTGATTTTGACTTGGGGGCTTGTGTGTATCACCAACACCTTACTTTTGCATTTGCAGTGCTTACTTGCTTAGTATCTCCTCAATTTCAGACCATATAGAGATCTACTTGTTAGGGAAACTAAATCGTCTTGAAAATAAAATGGGTATAAAACTCTACCTAACTTCTTAATAATTAAAAATTAAAAAATACACTCGAAAACTGCAGTTTTTTGTTGCGTCAGGTATGTATGTACTACATCACATCACACACAGACACTTGTAGTCATTGAATGAAGCTCTTATTTGTATGCATTTATTAAAAATCGGCCATCCTGGACAGTTTTAAAATATTTCGCATCCTTGCAGTTTCAAAAGTTTTGAATTTCTTGTCCCTTCAACCTTTATTTTCAAGATAGTACAGGTATCTGGTTTTTAGTTTTTATATTATAGATAGTACGACAAATGAATAATCTCTTTCTTAAAGTAATCAATTAAATTCATCAAAAGTGTAGTTCTAAGTTTTGACTACCTAATCCAAGGAAAGAGGCAAAACGTGAATTGATTAAAATGTATTTAAATGTAACTTGATTGGTACACTAATCACTGTGTCTTGGGTTGTATGTAGTTACCTAGTTGGTAGTTTTTTGGTATTTGGTTAGGTATTAACTGTAATAATACGACAGTAATAGAAATGAAAGTTGTAAAGTATGATGTATTTGTTTATATGTAATGTACAACATGCATCTCTATCTCAGTCCATGTATAGGTATCTATTTACATTTTTCGCCTCATTTTCAGTCTCAGGAATATATAGTTGTAAAAAAATATCGTTTTAATAAAAATGGCTAATTTGTGAAATGTGTGGTCAGTGGTGGGGATTTTTGGGTTTTGGGTCAGTGATGACAATTTTTTAATGTAGCCTGTAAATAGTATTCTCGATGGGTTTTAAGAAATAAATTGCTATAATGTCAATAGTGCAGTAATTTTTTTTATATTAACTATTACAGATACGGAGTTTGAAAGTAATCCGATGGGAAATTCAACTTGAGCAATTGAGACGTTGCATAATTTTTCATGCACAGAAGTTGATTTCGATCGAGTTTGGAGCATTATCCTTCGGAACAGGAGAGAGAATTTATTAAACGGGAATTTTCACAGTCAAGATGAATCGAAGAGGAGTCGTGATTCATCTGGTGGCCTGGTCCACCGTCTTTCTTCTTCTCATAGTCGGTAAGTAGGGTTTTTAAAACTCATTTGTCTTTGCTGCTAACTAAACCTGTTGTAGCTAATGTCTATTTGTGATCAGAGACGGGATATAACTAAATGGGAAACATTTCATAAATATTATTCGAGTATGATGTACGACTTTCAAACATTTGATATTATTTAACAATATTTTATTTGTAGAGTGAAGATAAATATGGTTGTATTTTGTAAATGGGTTTTTATACACCGACTTTCTAAATATCCAGTCTCTGCATAAAGTTGCATTTAAATTATTTGCGTTAGTAACATTTTTATCCATTTCTTGTATTATTTGTATTTAGTATAAAAAGTAATAAGTAGGTATCCACTAATTACATCACATTTAGAACCTGTAAACTAACCAGCAATGTAAAAAAAGCTTTTTTTAAAAATAATTGTCCACGTAGTTTTTAAGGATTAGTAGAGTGAACATCTCACGATCGTTTAAAATATTTAATAGACTTGCCACCAATTGCTCATTTGCATTTGCTAACTCTTTTGACTCTTTTCTACTACTGTAGTTTACTTGCCTAACATGTGACTCTTTCTAATAAATACTCACTTTACTACATTCACACTAATGAGGGAGACTAATTACTTCTGTTTAGTAATAGTATTATTTATTTATCAGAAGTGCAATATTTTTTGTACCTACTTGGCTGCATAGAATTTACGGTGCAGACAGCCTTACATTAGAAGAGTGCATATGCATAATAAAGAGAGAAAGATGCAGGATAATTAAATAGAATGAGCATAGAAACAGAAAATGAGTGAAGAGACTCACGACGACTTCATAAGAATATTTTTATACTCGCGCAAGAGAGAGAGAGAGCACGGAGTTCTTTCTTATTGTTCTTAGGTGAATGTCATGCTATCAACAGAATATAAATAAATAAACTGAGTACCTATGCAAGTATGTTAATGTCTTCTATTATGTAATTATGCAATAATGAAGAAACGTAGTATAGTCTGTAGAGAATGCACTAATGCAGTGAGTTATTTACGCAGAGGAAATTGGCTACAATGAAAGGGTAAATGCATAATGACACTCATTCTCTTTGCTTCAATCTCACCTGCCTACTTTGTTTGCTAATTATCAAGTGATTACGAGAGAAGATAGAATACAAGTTCTAAAGGAGCAATTAAACCTGAAGACAACATTTTAATGTTAAATCACACAATAAAGCGATGAGTGCCTCCTGCCTCGGCTTCTCAGATACTAAAATTCACAGTCTCAAGTCTTTTTTGACTGAGTGACAATGGAGATGCTAATTACTTTTATTAGAGAGTCAGAGAAGACAGAGAGCCTGCTCAACTCCCGTCCTTAACCTCCACACAGAGGTCAGCATCTGATAAATATTACTTCACACACTTTAATTATATCCACTCTGTTAGCACGTACTTCTCTTGTCATTCAGCTGCTGATTTATTTACTAGAAATAACGCTGGTTATCAGGATTCTCTGCAAAAAACTAAATAATAACATAATATTAACTGAAGATGAATACGCACTACGCACACTGATTACATGCTGAGCTGTGTCATCTAAGGACAACCATGAAATTCGAGAGATGTGTTAATCTTATATCATTTACGGCAACAGGAGTATTGAGAAGGAAACAAGATGCTCGTAGTATAGCTA
Organism: Tomocerus nigrus; assembly: GCA_019776505.1. Classification (NCBI taxonomy): domain Eukaryota; kingdom Metazoa; phylum Arthropoda; class Collembola; order Entomobryomorpha; family Tomoceridae; genus Tomocerus; species Tomocerus nigrus. The sequence goes on from JABASI010001439.1 coordinate 20,424, forward strand.
TTCCTCATTTTTCCGACCTCCCACCTATCTTCTTTATTTCATCTTTAATAACACTCAGTTACTTCCACTAAATACATTAATTAAAACCACTAGTTATTTTATCATGTCCTGATTGCTGTTTTTTAATCGACCTGCTCATGTGAATCCAAAAATGACAGCCTCTGAAATTTAGGGTATTTGAAACTAAGGTCAACAAGCTTCAATAATTTTATCAAGAAAATAGTTTTAGATTCATTGTATTTCAATTCAAACAAATGATATAATAAGATAATAGAAAAATAAATTACTCTCTTATAACCAGTAACCACTTGTAAATTATAAATGTAACTGTAGAAAGAGTAAGTACGAAGTGTACTTGAGATAAATATCAAGCGAGATCAGCGAGAAGACACCGTTAACAAAAGAAAACGGAACAGCAATAAAAGTACGTTTTTTATTGTTATGATGATATCTGTGATTTTCGAGTTAGTAGAATCTTGTTGAGATCAGATCTTGAACTGGTGCTAATCACTTGAATCAAGATTGAAGATTACAATTAAACGAACGGCGAATCTTGTTATGTCAAACAGAAAGCTCTTCACTTGCTCTTCTAACATATTCTACTATTGTACTTGTAACGTGCAATTATACACGTCAAGCACAGTATTCCAAGAATGCGTGAATAGTGAAGGTCATTCTTTCATAATGCAATCTTCAACAGGATTTTAAATTCTGATTATTTTGCTAGTGGCCGTATTTTACTCGTGCCTACATCTTTTGGACATAACATCAGTAATTAGGTACACGCAGGTACTCGCATATTTACACTTTTAATGAGCTCATTTAAAATATAATATTATAATTGGTGAATAGATGAAAATTAATTTTTTGACAACGCACTCTTCTAGTTGTTACGTAAAACAGAGTTGAATTAGTTCATGGATTTATTTTATCTTTTGCTAATTAACTGTAGAGGAAAAACCAAATGCTTTCCACAAATTGAGAAACTTAAATAGCTTATAGAGAGTTTCATTTAAATTGCAAGAGTTTTGATATATATTTAGCTGTTTTATTCTATTCTAACTACATATTATAATATACTAGGAAATTCGCATTTTTAAGAAATAGACTAATATTTTGATAGTATTCATTTAATTTTATTGTTTCCATTGTTTATGACTTTAAATGGAATTTTATAATTAATGTCATATAAACTTAATTACTTAGCTGAAAATCTACAGTTTTTTGGGTGATAGTAGCCTTAATCCCAATTGAATCTATTTCATGCTACAATCAAAATTCGTATACAAAATGTCTAAGTTCGTATAATATGCTAAGTTCAATTTTTGAGACCAACCCGTCATTTCTGACATATATAACGTGAGTTACCTACCTTTTTGTATGTAAAAGTTTTGACAGATACTAGTTATGTTATGTCTTATTTCGGAAAAGGGCCAAGGCGTCGAAAATTAACAATATAGTTATTAATTATGTAGAATTACACTATTAGCTGTGTAAGGCTTGTAGTAAACTGTTTTAGTATAGGTACCTAAGCACATTGTAAATGTCTGGGAAAATGTTTGCCTCATTTGCATTCCATATGAGTATAGATAATAGTGCAGAAAGGGGAGTTGAAATAGAATAATTTGGACAAGTAAATGATTAGGTACGGTGCTAAGTAGCTAATTGTACACAAGTAGTTTAATTTAAATATCAATTAATTTTTATTGCGATGAGATTTGCGAGAATATTTGTAAAGTATTCAAGTCCACTGATTTAATTAGCTTATTAGCCGTAGATATAGAAGTAACTTTATGGAATAATTATGGTTTTGCAATGGGCCACCCTATTCGTTTGCGCAGAGTGAGAATGAGAGAGAAGAGAGATGTGTTGAAGTGGTTGGCTACGTGCAGAGATGCACTTTGTGACAGAGCTACAATTTACAATTAGAATTTGGCTGGCATTGATAATACAATTGTTTAAATTGGTTAGTGGACCATGAGTGGAGAGATTCGTACTTGGTTTATCTATTTATTCATAAGTCGTTCTTTTTCGCATATTTCTGACCTAGCTAAAGATAATAATGCAAACACGTAGGTATCTACTATGTATTTATATTTAAGGTAAGTTTAATTCTAATTGTGATCTAATGAGTAAGATGAGATCGCCGAGGCCTAATCTAATTGTAGCATACAACAACAGCCGACTCGACTCCTTTCGTTTCGCAATCACGTGCCTCGTCAGCTTATGATATGTGCCATTAGTAAATACTCGCTCCCTCCCTCCCGTCTTCTTAAGTAATTGCCACGTCTAATTGACTCAATGCTTTTTTAGCCTATACCTGGCCTATATTTCATAATTTCATATTTTGTCATGCATGGGCCCAATTGTCTTGTCTCCTTTTGTCTTTCAGTGAAGAGGGCTTGTCAAAACACATTCTTATTGACATGTGCGCACATTACACTAAACGGAGGACGCTGCAAAATGGCAATTAATGAGAAATTAATTTGTGTACGAAAGGGAAATGGAACGGGGAATTATAATAATAGCAAGTGCTAATTCGCCTTTCAGGCTTTTGGCTCCTTTGTAATTCTATAAACCTTTTTTAGCTACTCCATTAAAAAGTCCTCTAGAATCAGAATATTTTTCCATCCCTACAGTGAATTAATTTACAATTTTGTAAGAATGCGTAAATATTTAGGTATGTATGCCTAAAGGCAATAAGTAAGCAGGAATTTTGTCCTTATACTTTTCAGTATTAAATGAAGCATAACTGTATAATAATATAGGATGATGAATGAAACAGTGATTATAGATTAGCAAATTCAAAGTCAATCTTGGATTTAATTCCTTCGTTTTTCAAGGGGCAGTCAAAGGTTTTCTTGTGGTTAAAAATGCTTAAGGTCCTGCTTAATAAAACGAGGCGAACAGTGCATGCGCTGAATGAAATCAGCAAAAATTGTTGCTGAAGCTGCAGAATTTACTATGACTTAATAGAATGTTTGTAATCAGTAAAACTTGTAGTATGAGCTTATTGTTTAGAGAATGCTTTTATTTTATGAACATTCTAGAAAGATGCTGCAGTCTCCACTCCATTTTAATGCGATAAGTAAGACAAGACAAGTAAATTAGTGTGTGTGTGTGTGATGTCCCCTAATTTAACAGCAATTTGCCTAATTTCTATACTCAAATTAGGAATTGCAATGAACTCCCTTGTCGATATCTGAATATAATAATAATATTATTACTATTAGTGGTAACAACCTATTAGATGTAGCCTACTTATGCCGAATGGGGCAAATTGCTAATTGTAAGTTCACTACCAAATACAATAGCTACTCAAGTAAGATAATAGAATGGGGTACCTTACTTAGTTAGTTTCCATATCATGACAGGCAGCTTTCATTCAAAGTCCAATTTAAAATCTGGCCATAGTGTGCTCTTTAATATTCACATAAATAATTGTGAGCATATTCTGATGCAAAGTAAATTGCTAAAAACACAATGAAGACCCAAATTCGCTTAAAAGGAATATTTATAATATAAAATTTAATTATTAGTGTAGGTTAGGGTGTTTATTAATTAAAGTATCAGTTGGTGGGAAGATCTGCAGTATTGCATTTACGACGTAATTGCTAACTCTCCCTCTCCATTGATCGCCACGCTTCGTTTACAAGCAGTAAATTCAATTCTAAGTACGCCAATTACAATCGAATGTAATGTAAGCATTCATATTTTTGTAGATAATTAGTAAAGGAATATTTATGTTAGGCTTTAGGATTGCACTACCTAATGAAATATTTTATCTTAGAGATATTTACTGGATTCCCTCACTTTATAAGCCCGAAATAGAATGTTTAATACAAAAGTCTGTTCTGCCTTATTTTCTATCTGCATACAAGCATACAGAACGGTCCTACTCCTAATCTAATCATATGAAATCTACTTTAATTTCATTTCCATTGCTTTTTAACAATTTTATTTTCCCAAATTAAATTAATTTGTACAAAATACTGAAAGGTGCTGGTTACACGTACCTAACAGCTACAAAGTTAGTTTGCGCGGAAATTTAAATCTGGCGATTCCTTGCAGATATAAAATTGTAAGTGGAAAAACATGATTTTTGCCTGGTTAAACGTACATGTTACTGTTACTATTATTTTATTATTTAACATAGACAGGGACCTGGGTCTTATATTATTATATGGTTCTCTTTAATCTCTTACAAGAGAAATATGAGAAATAACTGGTATGATTTTTATAAACGACATAGTGAGAAAGGGAATTGCCCTATTATTATTAATGCCACTAACCTTTAGCAGTTATAAGATTTAGGTTTAAGTATAAGTTCTTAGATATCTTCAATGTAAGTGCGGTTTATTCCGATCATGGCCTCACATTCCAAATGTACTGATAACAACGACACAGACGCTAGACGTGTGCAACGATGCAGGATGCAACCAGTAGTAATTGCATTGGTTATTTCATTGTTTCCATTATATATTATTTTTAGTATTACCTCCGTGAGTAACAATGATGGCATATAGGGACCAATATGTTCCCTTGATTTATCCTTGCTTGCGTTCACGCCTCTCCTACCTCTCCCGTTGCTTGGTTGAAGTCTGGTGCGTAGCCAGATTCCAG
>JABASI010001440.1:0-25038 GCA_019776505.1 Tomocerus nigrus
TGTTATTTTACATAGTTAATTCCAAATCTTGAGGCACAACGAACAATAATCCTCTTATACACTACTATAAATTATTTTTAAATTTTCTTATACAAATTAGCAGCTTTTTCATAACAGACAATTTTATAATAATCAACATGCAATAATAGAATCATTCAAATAGATAAAACGATATTAAGTCACTAGGATTTTGACAGAACTTTATCGGAAAGTAAGGCTATTAAATTTCCCCTTTCACAAAAGACAACATTTCTAATCTCAAATCAAATGGACAATGAAATGACACACTTTCTTCATAAAACTAGAAAGGTGAATTCTATCATATAATATAATTTAGATTATTTGCATTACTTTCGGTGATAAATATAATATCCTATGCGTGTGGTTAAATAAGTAACATTTTTCGATTCTTATAAGTAATGTAATCCTTCTTCAATAAATATTTTTATCTGTAGGTACTTTTTGTTTGTTTAACAGATTAATGATTTCGCTTTTTCTTACCATGTAGTGTACCATATTTAGAGTTTAGAGTCAAGCTCATTAAAATGCTTTTACGATATCGCCCCCATAATTTTGATAGGTTAAATATTTGCACAATAAATACACTATTTTTAGATTACAGATTTTTAGCATTCAAGTCAATAGTCAATTTTCTATCAAATATCTACAGGAAGAAGACATTAGAATTTACTTAAATTCACAAAATGATTGCAGTACAGTAAAGGTTAGACTAACAATCATTATATATTGCCAGCTGCCATAAATTAATCTTTTCTCTCACTGTAGTACAATAATGCACGTATATATATACTTTACATATACATACACAAATAGCTTCCAAATAAATTTTTAACATTTTTTAAAGTCTTATAGTACACAACGATTAAGAATAGTGTTATGTTATACAGACCCAGGCCACAACTACAGCCTACATGATATATATTATTATTAACTAGGTAATACAGTCACAAGTTTTCTTATGGACTTCTAGGAGAACTAATTCTAGGTGAATTTCACATTGAAATGGATAGAGTTGTCTCTTAATAATTAATTATTACTACATGTTACATTGGGTTAGGTACATGTTAAGTTGTTGAATAAGTTTCACTAATTCTAATTAATTTAGCATTATACAATTCTGTTTTCTGTTCTCATCAAAGATTTCTATATTTATATTTTATTTCATTATACTACAGTAGCCTTTTTATAAATTTTTCCAAGAGTTTACACAGGTAAATAGCAAGGGCCTATTTTACTAGCACAATTAAATAAAACATTGATTCAAAAGCGAAAGAATATATAATAACATCTGACGATAAGCAGTAAAATTAATACTCATCGCATTTTCATTAGTGCTCTAATCCATTATATTATAATATTCAATAAGTGACATTCTTTACTTTAGCTCAACAGAATAAATTTTCCCTCTATTTTTCCAAAGACGATTTTTAGGTCACAAAGTTACAATTTATTAGTAAGGCAAGGCTAGGTAGCTTATAATTTTAATTATATACTTTATATGTCAATCGAGTTGAAGTGACACTAACTGTACTTTCAAAAGCTTTCCCATTCAATTCGCGTTCTACCACTCTAATTTAAGTTTTATTGACCAATTGCTGTCTTATACTTTCTCAATGTCTAACCGGTATTCGTGTACGATTAGTAGTTAGTGAACTATATTTAGAGATGTTAAACTGTCTAATCGTAAAAGTTAATCCTCCTAGATTTTGTATACGACCTACGGAAAACTTGGTTTCACTTTAGCTAATATTATTATTACCTACGTTAATCTTTCACTATCTTCCATTTTTCTCTTCATTTGATATTCTAGCGTTGGGCACATTACAATCAGCAACACAGCAACGTCAGGAGCACAATACTTCACAAATTATTTATCTCTGCAAATAAAACTGCTTTTAGAATTCATATTATTACTCTATCATTATTATACCAAATACATTCTCAAAAAAAAAATCAAATAAATAGTACAATATTTAAGTAAATGTCTTTTATAATTATTTTTACTACCTGGACATCCGCGAAACAGTAGCTTTAATGCGAGAGTCAGAAACTGATGGAAGTAATCTTGATAAAGTCTCTCTTAGAAATATTTCGGAAAACCCAGGCGAGGATGCTTCAGCTGACTCGAAAGCTCTTCTAAGATCATCCAGAGCTTCCGCCTTTTGTGTTCCGTTAGTTCCAGGCCTCCGTCTCATCTGAAAAGAAAAAAGCTCATGATGTACTTGCGTTAGTTTTAATTTAAAATTAAAGGTCAAAGAAAACTACTCATTACTCACTTCATTTAAAATTGGTGTAAGGACGGAGGATACCACGCCATTACTCGATGATGATGAGGAATTAACATGATTAGTGCCCTTCTGAGGGGATCCTCCTTTATTCCCTCCGTGCATATTCTTTTCTTGATGTGAATTAGCTTTACTTCTCTCTGGAGAATCACGAGTTCTGGGTTGTCCATAATTACTATTTTCCATTAAACCAATACTCATACTTTGTCTATCCATTCCATCCCGCTCCCTGTCTCGCTCTCGTTCTCGTTCGCGCTCCCGTTCTCTTTCACGTTCACGTTCGCGATCCCGATCACGCTCACGTTCTCTTTCTCGATCTCTGTCTCTGTGATTTCCCTGAGCTGAGGAGATTGGAGAGTTTTGCACATGTATTTGATTTTTGAATACGGGGGGTTGAACTTGTTTCACCGGGGATGGAGGGGAAACCGAACGATTTCTTTGGTAATTTAACTGTTGCTGCTGTTGGTCTAATTTCTGAAACTTTGAAAATGCATTTTGGTTTTGGAATTCGTCGGAAGAGGATGACGTTGTAACAAGTGAAGATGAGGCTGAGCTATGCTGCTGTTGCTCCACATGGGAATTTTGATGGCTATGACTGCTGTGACTTCGGCGACCTCCATCTAAATCATCTTCGTCGATGCTTTGATTCTGATGATCACGCCCATCATCAATATCCTCTTCGTCATCATCATCAACTGACAACGAGAGCGAATTTGGCTGCGAGGACATATTTGAGAGAATGCCTGGAATAAATGAGCTCGTGGACGAGGTAGAAGAAAGTGAATCCAATGAGGAAGACGAATGGGAAGCAGATGGCCCTTTTACTGTCATAATCCATGGATCATCTACATCAGTTTCCCCACGACGAAGTGTGTCTTCACTGTAACAAGATCATTAAATTAAAATTAGAAAAATTTACACAACCGAATCAATGAGAAAGTCACTTGCGATTTGTGTCATTGTCAACAAAACTTACTTGTCGGAATCAGACTCTGTTTCGGATTCGTCACTCCTTTCTAATTTCCACTTGCGGAAGCGATCGATTAAATCAATCAAGTAAGAATTCTTTTTGGCTCGTCGGATAAACGGAAATTTGAGTAATTCTTTGGCTGAAGGCCGATTCTCTGGATTTTTATTCAGGCAAGCATCCACAAACTCTTTGAACAACTTTGAGTAGCGACTTGTGGACAACGTAGGAGGCGGATTTTTTGGAATCAAAAATAAAACTTTCATAGGGTGCATTGTTGAATTAGGTGGCTCTCCTTCCGCCAGTTCTATGGCTGTAATCCCCAAGGACCAAATATCCGCCTAAAAGTACAACCCATATAAATTACTGATATGTCTATTATAAAACATTTTTAATAAACTCGATAAAGGAGCTAAAGTATACCTTGGCATCGTAGGCTGACTGCTTTATGACTTCAGGAGCCTGTCAAAAAATTATATTAACAAAAATATAAAAGTTATGCCCTTAATCTTACAAATCAAAATCTAACTGTTTTTTTACAAGTAAACTGTACCATCCAAAACGGTGTTCCAACAAATGTATTCCTTTTCGAAGTTGTATTTGTTAATTGCCCAGCTACACCGAAATCAGCAAGTTTAACATCTCCATTCTCACTTAGTAATACATTGGCCGCTAAAATATAAATATAAACAAATCTTCAATTAGCAATTAGCATCATTTAAATTAAAAATACCTCACAAATATGGAACACGGATTACGTTCTATTTACATCTTAAGATACATGGGCAATCCTATTTTATAAATTTTTAGATGAAAATTTGTTATAGGTTTAAATAAACATGCAGTCCTTGCCTTTAATGTCACGATGAAGCTTTCGCTCACAGTGGAGGTAATCGAGGCCCTTAAGTACCTCACGAAGGATAATAGAAATGTGGATTTCCTCGAAGGCACCAGCCTTCATTAGATCCAAAGCGGACCCTCCACCCAGGTACTCCATGATAATCCATAATTTGGTTCCTTTCAGGTACGACCCGTAGTACTTTGTGACGTACGGCGAGTCACATTGACTGAGCACCTGTTTAATTCATAAATAAATAGCAAATTAGCAAATATCAATACCATCACTCAAATATCCTTGAAAACTTTCATTTCAATTCAATACATTGAATATGAAACGGTTGAATTAAAACAGCATATCATCAAGTTTGTAGAAGTTGTTCACATTCACAAATAGATTAACCTAACTAATTGTACAAGTGATACCGGTTATAAGTGGCTATAAACATTTATTACCGTTTAAATTATCAAACTATTAAACGATGTTTACGACATAATTGGCTGTATAATTTCTAATTGAAAGTTTATAATAGAAGCAAGTGGAAGAAATCCTTCAACTTATTCATGCACAACGGAGCGCTCACACATTTATCAAGATTTCTTTAAAAGATTAATAATTTATTCATCCACTCACACAGCCAAACATATCAATATGTATAAATGTATAAAATAAAACTGAGTCAAAAGATATTTAACGCATGGATAATTATGATTATATACAGCAAATAGTTAGCTATATTTAACTATTTATTACGCTCAAAGGTATCATTCAAGCATGTATATTTTCTAAATCAAGGTACACACAATGTCAATAAAAGTATTTAAATCTTACCATAATTTCTTGCTGAATGTCTTCAATTTCATCTTCCGCTTCTTCCAAATCTATGATTTTAATAGCAACCACCTCTTGAGTTCGCCTGTCTATACCCTTGAAAACTTCTCCGAAAGACCCTCTTCCAATCCTTTCTTGTTTAGTAAAAATTAATTCTGGGTCAACTTTCTGTAAAAGTGCATTAGCATTTTTACTAGGTTTGGGCTTCGCCGCACTCTTCCCCTTCATATCCCAATTCTGTTAAACAAAATTAACAATTTCATTATGAATTATTACTGCCGATATTTTAGTTGTAAAGTATTAAGTATTGCATATTAGTATTTTATCGTGTCTGTGTCTCATCTCATCTCATCCTTTTCTCAACATTCCCAACTATTCCCTCAATTGATTATCATGAAAAGTTAAAACTGCAAAACTATTCCATCTTTAGTAAATATACATATAATATATGATTATGAAACCTTGCGTTTACAACATTCTTGTACACATCTAGGTATTAATACTTTCAGCAGGTCTCTCGATCTCGATTAAACGCTCCACTAAATAGAATAGGTATTACCTATCATGTATCTATTTTACTTTTGCTTACGAATCACAAATATTGAGACTAAAACTAAACTAACACTAGACACTAGAGTAGGTATAATAATAATTATTATTACTATATTACTATCTGCAATTTCATTCCTGTCTTTGTAAACATTTCTAAGGACTATTGGCCAATTAGCAACGATTACGCGTTCCACAAACAAACCACAATCAATTTTTTCAACTATCTAATTACCAATTATCCATTTTCCATATAGGTATGGTATGTCGGTATGTGTGCAAATACACTACATTTACCACATATTTATAAACTTATACCGCACACTCAATCAGGCAACTAGATATATATTTTCCACAAAATTACATACCCTATAAATAACATGCTTGTACTTAACAAGGATTTAAATTAATCTTCAGGGCTAGGTTCAATTTTGGCGATTGTACCCTAATTCATACAGCAGATAAAGATAACGATTGTATCATACATTTTACCAATAGTTTCGTTCGATTAAACGTGATTAGGAGTCGGGCAAACAATGAAATGCGTCTACACTCTACACGCCTACATGTCATGCAATACTATACTTAAATTAAAATTGGCACTAACCAACTACACTAATAACAATTCAGCATGATCCTTATTCACACCTGTCCCCTGTTTATAAGGTTTACTTTAATTCAGTCATTTTATGCATTCAATTTTATATAAAATATTTATAAAATGACGAATAGTACAGGGATACACGATTGTTAATTTCTGCCATTCATTAATACTTTAATACATATTTGTTAATAAGCTTCAGAGCGATTTCATGATGTCATGTATGTCATGATGACATTATGATGTCAAGCAAGATAAGATGTTAACCAAATAAAATGAACGATAAAATTACATGGTTCAAATGGTTCACTAGACAGGAGACACAGGACACAGTTACCATTTATAAAATAAAGAGTACATTTATAGCATGTAAAACCAGTTGAGTAGTACATACAGAATGTATATACAGAATGTATATCTTCTTTTTTTCTCTTTCACTATCACTCATTCACAATACACACACACAATCACACAATATTCATTGCAGATTGCAGTATCTCTATTGCTTAGTTAACAATGCTTACCGCTAAAAGCTTGTATTGACACTTGAACCTAAGTATCTAGACTAGATAACACTTTAATGCGTACTAGTTACGCAATGTCATATAAAAGTAATAATAAATAACAAACTAAAATTAAAAAACATTTATACTACAACTGAGCAATGTGCAATATAAGTAAGTTCATAATCATAAGTAATATTGACTAATTTCCATTAATGCTTTGCTTTAGACTTTTAGACAAATAACCTTTCTTTCTACTGTCCTACAATACAGTGCTTTTTTACTCCATTTATACTTCTTGTCTGCGTCCAGCGCGTCTACAAATCCGAAGCAAAACCCCTAGCACCTATTCATAACATATACTGACATAAAAGTAGTTAAAAGTACCTTATACCTGTCTCTGTCTGTTTACATTTTAGATTAGAGTTTGGAAATTGGAAACGTTCTTCGAGTGATATTTCTTGCAATGCAAGCAATAAGCAATGCATACATTTATAAACTCAAATTGTTGCATCAGACAGGTCGGAGAGCCTTTTCTAAATAAGGTTTACCTGTTGCAACTTTATAATAAAATATATTAACTAAATCTAGATCTCATTTAAAAAAAATAAGTCTGAGAAAGTCTAATCTGAGATAGAGGTAAATAAGTAGCTTATCAACGCTACTACCTACGTTTTCGAAATCTATACCACTACTGTCCCCTACCCCTTATTCTGGGATATTCTTAATAATAGGGGACAGGGGACATTTCACACATTTCTGATTTCACTCTGAAGAAGCATTCAAACACTTTTATCTATTCTTAGAATTACAAAATTATACATCTATTTGTCAATAATTCTATCGTATTATATTTCATTTAGTCAATTCGCTATTCACTTCACTCTATACCTCCATAGTCCACAAAAAAGTATACTCACTTAAAATGAATAACTTTTCATCACTACAGAGAAGGACAGATTCAAGATTCAATGGAGCTCTTAAGTTAAGACGCAGACGGCTACAGTTACCTACAACCTTATTAATTTATTAGTTATTAGCCACTAAGACTTAGTCACTACGTAAGTAAGTAAGTAGGTGTTGTATTACAGATAGAGATACATGTACTATGCAGTACTAATCGTCTAATCCGGCTGACTTCTAATGATATCGTTGTTATTGTTTACAAATACAATACAATTGCAAGTAGAATTTTACACATAATTTTACATGCAGCATTACCATTTACAATACAATCTAGTAGTACAAAGGCTGCCTGCATTCAGCATGAATAGTCCGTCCTCATATAATAATATAATATTTGTATTCCGATTAGTACCATAACATGTGCACAAATACTGACCGCCCGAGACCTTGCACTCAGCACTAAAAAATTAGCGCAAAGTGTACAGAGTGTGTGAGAAAGGGTTAAACAAAATGAACAATAAACTCAACTTTTTCTTACGATATGTAGTAGACTAGACCAGTTAACTTCCTCAATAAATAAAGTTGATGCGTACTGCGTACCGGCATAATATGGAAGCACTTGCAAATTACACGTACTTGCTAAAAGTATTGAAACAGTAGGAAAGAGCGCTTAATAACTAACTATTTATTGAGGACAAGTCAAACCTATAAATAAAAGAAAATGCATAGTAATTGTAGTAGTACGCTAGTGTAAGCTAAGCTCATTTTAGAAAACAACTGTAATACTTGGCATAACAGTAACATACCTTTGCCAACTACAAAACGCAACGGCAAACTCCATTCTTACTGCCTGCCTACTACACGATGACTAACATAACATGACTACATGCGTTTTGCGTTTCTCTCGCTTTATCATTTATATACGACTGCAACTTTTTGACGTGCCACTGCCAGTGTCAGCATATAATTGTTTCATATTGTGTTACTTACATTAAATTCGTATTAGTCATTCGGTCAGGTTTTTACACGATGATGTTAATAATTACGATATCACATTATAAATTATAACAAATACATTTCCAGATATCATTTTTGTTTTAATAAACAAAGCTTTGAGACTTGAGCACTTGAAACTTGAGTTAAACGAGTTAGCTGTTTAGTTCTTGCTATTAATTAGTCATTCAATTCAGTCTAGATTTTTACACGATGATGTTAATAATGATGTCATAATTATAACTTATAAGATAACAAATAATACATTTCCAGGCATCATTTTTCTTTTAATAAATAGGGGCTTGGGACTTGAGTTAGCTGCTTATATATTATTATTACTTGCTTTATGATGAGATTTTGCAGCAGCTGCTCACAAAAGAGCAAAATGAAAACGAACGGTAAGCCGTATCAGAATGTTCATTCGTGGAAGGTCTTCTAGGATTTCTTTTACTTTACAATAGTACATTGCAGAAACACTAATACGTGAAAAAAGTTAATATTTCATGAAATGAAATAAATGCTACGAAACCGGTTGACTGATTCTCCCCGCTTTCCATAAGCTTTCTACGCATAGGTCTAGACAGTCATGCCCTGAAATCTTCAAACACCAAGTTTTAATATTATTACTAGCATTTTTCCAACCCCTTTTGCAGGCAGTTCAGGCATAGACCTCCGAACGAACGGGCAAACAGAATGTGCATGTGTAATTGGATAACGAACTCCCAAACTCTTTTTGGCCCTTCTCAGGCCAATAAAGCTTAGTGCTGAAATTATAAAAGGAGTTACTTGTTACTACTTTAACTATTTATACTTTATAAGTTTATGCTCGTTTAATTCTAAAAATGCGCAAACGTAAATGAGCCAGCATCATATCATATTAATTTATGTCGAACATAATGCCTAAATTAAATATATTTTGTTTGCATTTATTGTAGTACATATAAACACTTTCCGTTAGTGGATCCTGAATCTTTACTCTTTCTCCAAATTACTCCATAGATTATTGGCTATCATTTATACCCAGTCATCAGTCATTTACGTATGCACATCCAGCCAGGGACATTATCCTGTCACTTTTAAACACTTCGCGAACAAAACTAGCACAAATAGCACAATTGTTATTCAGTATTCATTGATATAGATATTCTGTTATATTTATTAGAGGCCTAGATAAAATATACTAAAAGGGAAGTGGACAGGTTTGGCAAATATTGACAAACTTTATTGCAACCAATTAACAACGAAAAATGGGGACTATATATATAAAATGGGGCATAGTAATTTCATTTTTTTTAATACCCGCTCCATTAACTTTCCAACATAATATTCCAATTCGTTCGAGGGGGAACTAGGACAGGACAAACAGGAAGAACTGCATTGCAATGCATTCTTCTGTATGATTTGCATTTATATAATACGTGTAGGAAACGACACTAGCGAGCTAGCATTAGCATAACAATACATTAATACGCACCTGTATAGTTAATAGTTGTATATACCATTGTAAATGTTTTTCTGACCTTCCTCCTAACGCCTAGCTAGGCGTTTTATAATTGAAATGAATGGAATGGAAGGAAGAAGAACAACTGGCTTGACATGACACTTTCCTGTCATGGTGTCATGTAAATGTAAATATACATTTCGTATACCAGCGTACTGTACTGTGTACAATTTTTATTTAAAACTTTAAAAGCTGTATTAAAGCTAGATTAAAATTACTAAACTAATAGAACTAGACTTAACTAGAGTGCTCTAATACTCCAATTTAATCTATTTATAGTACATGCAATAATATAGCCTTATAATATTATAGCTACTAGTAAAACTAGTAGCCAGCATAATTAAGTTTCAGGTTTGGCATTATGCTACATTTAGTTAGACATAAGACAGTAAATTATTATTAGTTATGGAAAGAATTATTACTACTACGAATGCATCATCATCACGAATCATGAATTGATGAATATGAATGATTTTCGAATTGTTATAAATAATAAACATATAGTAAATTAATTTAGTTAGTAACAAACCAAGCAATAAACAGCTCATTAACTATTTGATCTCTGAAAAATGTTCGGTAGATTAGCTCTAGCCTTCACAACAATATTTCACAATAATTGATTTTTACAAATGTGAAGGGAAGGATGAAGGATTCAACATTCAACTGGCAGAAATATGCCAACCGTGAAAATAATTTTCATTAACATTTTACTAATTAACGTAGTTAACTTCAATGTGTAATGCTTCTGCAAATAAAGTGAAAATTGGCTCAATATTTATACATTCAGTTTTCATGATGCCTTTAAAGCCTTTACCTAGGTTAACTCTTGCTATTCATTTATAATATTATAAATCTTATAATACTTATTATTGTGCTATGCTCTACAAATTAAAATTAGGGCAAGTTAAATTAGTCAGTATATAGAATAGACGGACATACCTAGCTCTCTGAATTCGTTATAATAGCTTTATAGCATAGGGGTAGGGGTCAGGGGTGCTTAACGCTTTAATAGATGATTTTTATATGGAGACGAAGGATATTATAATATTGTTTTTAAGAAACTCATTTCTTATTATTGATTCATCGTCTCTCCTTCATTATTAAGCTGCTGAGAGTTGAGGAGTATATTTTTCCATATTTTTAATTAATCACACACGTGTACATGCTGCTATACTTACTAAATTATATATAATAATTACAAATTGCAAATCGTTATATTCATAATTCATAAAGTAAATACCCAGTATTAGTATCTATGTAGGAATATGGAAACAAATGTGAAACTAACAATAATAATATTTGAAGAGACAAAACCGAACATTGCTGCAAGTCAGGTCAGAAGTAAAGAGACTGCAGAATGAGAAAGACCACAGATTATTTATAATTAATAGTAAAAGCGTAAGGGCTCTCTTTGACTTCTGTTTGATTATCCATTTGTAACAAAAGTAATTTTTGTTATAAAATACAGAGGTATGCCTTTCAAAGGTTAAGTAAAAGAGAGGTTTATGCAGAATGAAACATCAAACTATAATATCTACCTGCAGCTAATCATTTTCTTTTCTATCTTGTACTGACTTTGATATTCTAGCTTAAAACATGTCCATGACCAATAAACCTTTTTTGCGATAAGAGTTAATTTACCAGTTTTCTGTAAAGGCATTCAGTTATCATCACTTAACTACTATACTTACACAATTCCTGAGCTATCAAATTTAAGTCCTTATGTAAATAAAAATCCAACTTATACTTTAACACAACACTTCGCCATTATTATTACAATGCAATAATATATCAATTGCCTCGATCTACATTCTGTAACTTAAGTACAACGCATACAGTGTACTTTTATTATACTGCTCGTGCTCACAATACAATTATCGCAGCGTATAAAAATGTATTTACCGACACAATGTGCTATTTTGATCATAGTATCTTTCAATAAGAACGTGAACGTGGTAGGTTGGTAGGTACACTCTACACTACACTGGTACACATATAGACAGATAGTGCAAAGCTACTATATTATATCTGTTTCTGTTTGTTATGTTGTTACTTGACTAAATACCAATCAGTAATCTGTGGAATTTATTTGTTTGCTGATACACACACTATGTAATGTAACTACTATATACACTACTAATGTAATGCGCAACCTATCTCTCTATCTATATTAGCCATTTATTTATGTTAGTACAATAAAGCTAACTTAAGTCACATTTTTCTGCTAAATGGGTAAACATTACATTATGGCTTTAATTTAACTATGGTACACGTACAGCAATTGCACTCTTGTAATTTACAGCTTACACTTACCATATTATACCTTAAGACTAAAAACTTAATATTAGATGAAGGTATAATATACATTACTATTGACACTACTTATATTATACTACCGTTTACCGTAGTACATACATATAAATTGAATAATTGAATAACAATAGTAATAGTAAGTAGTAATAAGATATTCCCATGTAGCTAGTGAGTGTGTATTAAATTGACTATTATAGATATTCAGATACAGTCAAGGTACATAGTATAATAAACACCATGTCTCGCAATTCTGATATGCAGTGGCACAGTGGCTGTCTGGCAGTATTAGTGGATTTGACATGGATTGAGAATGCAAGTAATGAAATGAGTAATTCCAATTCCATATTATGATCATACATAAATAAAGTAAACATCAAGAGATAGCTACGCCAGGTAAGAGGTATACAAGTGCAAGATTGAAACAACACTCAGGCATCATAATACAAATAAAAATATCTACCTAAGTTAACTACTTAGAGTCTTTTTTTCCTTTACCATTTAATTTACATAGTAAAGGTTAAGACTGTTGTAACCACAATGAATCATGGTCAGTTTAGTTAAAGGAATAGACTGAATTTTAACTTTGCGTGATTCATTAATGAATACTTTAATAGCCATAATAGCCAACATAATTATAACTTCTGTCACATAAAAATGTACTATTTCTTTTCAAAGTACACTTTTAAAAGAAATAGTACATTTTAGTATATTGTATTTTAGTAATATTGAAACTTGAAATCAAGTACAACGTACACTTGTACGTTGTACTTGATTTCAAGTTTTAATATTATCAGTATTATTAGCACATTAAATTGTAGCTTAGTTATTTAATACTCTGCTTTTGCTTATTTCTGCAAATAATATTATATTATGCCTGTCAAAGCAATGATCATTAGCCATATCCTATATCCATTTTGTATTTTAATGGCTAAGTGTGGCGTGTGGCCTTATGATTTTTGAATCTTACTAAAGACTTGACGGACTAATAACTGGGTACCCATAGGATTCGTAGAACGAATGTAACAATTGAGTTAGGTAGTTTTAACAACTTTTTGTAGGGACAGTACTACACAATAATTTCAAAGATAGATATTATAACAAAATTCCTTACCTCGTTGAACGCCATGGCAGACAAAAATCAGTCGAGTCAATATTATGATGAATCCTAGAACACGAACTCTACAACTGCAATTTATTGTAAGGTTTGGTACAGTCACACAGTCACAGTTCCTCTTCGGAATTCAGTCGACGAAAACGTAACACGTTGTGTTATCACGTATTGCTTTGATAATAGTTCTCAAACGGCGTAACTGAAAATATTAAAATCGTCAACTATTAATAAATAAAACAAAATTAAAATCAAATACAAATGCTATAATTCAACTTTCACTTTTCTAACATTTTAATAAAGATCATTAAAGCCTTTTATTTTCAAATGCCCTTCTTTATAATCGTTTATTTGAATTCCACAACGACAGGGTCGACAATCGACACCAACCTAACACTTACCGACGTGCCGTATCAATTAGCACATTACATCAGTCAGTAAGCATTACAATTACATTGACAACACATTTTCATAATATTTGACATCAAGGACATGACAGTGCAGTGAGACCCAGGGGTCCAGCTTCTCGATTAGGTAATTAATATAATGAATATACACAATACCTTTCTTTTCTGTCAGGTTCTGTAGTAAATCATAAGTGGTATTATAAAATATGAATTACGAAATTATGTATCTTTTATTTTTGATTTTGATCAAATTAGCTTAAAAACTTATTTAACTTATCAAAATTCAAAATGATAAAGCATTTATCTTACCAGTCCGAACTATTCAAAATTATTCAGGTTGTTAGTTGGGTTGGACATCGTAAACGAGACGCCCACACACAAACTACATCTTTTCCATTAATGTAGAATGAGTCTTACATTCGCGATGAGTCTGTTTTGAGAAAGTTGTAGTTTACTTTTCATAGCGAACTGATTTTGCATATCATTAATGACAAAAAAAATTGCGCACTTTCTTGAAACCGATTGGAAGGTATAACTGAAATGAAGTGTCCCCGGTATTCCAATCCATACGTATTTGCGTCAGTCAGAGTCAACCAAAGCCAGTTGTTGCCACTTTTGTAAAGGGACACTTTAGATATTATTCATCAACTTTTCACTTTTCTCTTTTACTTTTCGCTCACAATCACACAACACGCGTTAAAATGAACTCCGTTTTCCATATCCATCCCCAAAACGTTTAGACTGTTTTGTAACGACGGTGGTAGCGGTATTGTACTACTCGTTTGCATCACTGGAAAAAAATTGGAAAATTATTTTCATGCAAATATTAAATACATTTATATATTATACAGAACCAAAAACATTGAATGCCTTGCATTACATGATCATCTCATCTATTCTTTGTTCTATTGACAATTAAAAATTCCACATTATAAATATTGCCTGGCCTGCTCTGGGTAAAACTGAAAACTTAGGACTTTGAACATAGAATCTCAAACCTTTGACTTGATATTCTATTCAACATTTGGCCTCTATACTGTCTACAATACACAATGACACAACATTCAACATTGAAAACGCCGTTTTCAAGAAATGCCAAACACAGCAAAGATAAAACACATTTTGATTTCACTTCTTACTTCTTGACTTCCTATTTCCTGTCATACTAAATCATACATCATAATAATATCACATTCCATCATCATAATATGCCACAATTTATAATATTTTAAAAATTTAATTGTTTACTGTCATAATATTAGGAAAATCATATGGGCACGCTAATAATAACTGTTATTGTTATTGCCTATTGCATACTGCCTGCCATTACTACTGGTCATTTATTTATTGTCATTTGCCAGGTGCCGTGCCAGGCCAGGAACCAATCAGCTGGCTGTGCTATGACTCGCCAAAAGTCTGTTGTCTGTCGAAGAGAGAGAACAGAGATGACAGAGTCCATTTACCTGTCAACAATTTTACGTATGGCTTAGGTCATAGGTATTTTAATTATCAAATCAACAATTAACTAATCAACTACCTGAACTACCAACAACCAACTACTATTACATATTAATATGCAGTCATCATTTAAAGCTATAACTATAACATATAAACAATAAACATAAATAAACTGTAAAGTGTAAACTGATGACTGACAACTGATGACTGAAAATTTTAGGGCATAGAATATCGTTGATCGTAAGATGGTTACTGGTTACTAGTCATAATACAGACTTTTATCTTCTATGTCCTAAACCAGGACTTTACTGTCTGTAACTGTTGACTGTTGACTGTCTATGTAGATTTGAAATGCAATTTTCAACAACAACAATAACAAACAAAATAATAATAATAACAACATAAAATAATGGTATCAGTCAGACATCAGATGTCAGACATTCAACATTCAGATAGTTCAGTTCAGACTTCAGACCGACAGTCAGTACAGATGTATATTATAATTAATTGAAATACTTATGACTTACCAATCCTAATTATGAATTATTCACTGATAAATAGTATATGAATGATATCCTAATCTTCAACATTAAACTGCTGGCACGGCACCGCACTGAGCGTACTGATTCTACTGACTGATGACTTCGACTTCAAGTACTACTGAGTTGAGTGAGTTATTGCGTTACTTGTGCAATCAGCAGTCAGATGTTGAATGTGTGTGTAACTTTTGACTTTTGTCAAAATCGCCCTATTAAACGGAATTCACCATTCTCACTCAAACATTTATCATCAGTGATCACTTGTCAGTTGTCTTCCACACAAGCATTACAAATACAACGTGTAGGCAGCAGTGACAAAAAAATAAAAATAAAAGAAGTTCAATAAATAAGTTTCTGTGTTCAATCTCTTCTCGTCCATGTTGAGTTGGCTTGCTTAACTAGGACTTTATCAGGTTTCCCCAACATACCTCTAACTAACACAATTTTAACTTTAATACTCGACAGTCGCTAGTCGGAGTCGACTAGTCGTCGTATTGCATTCGTATGCGAATAGGGGAGTTTCATAATTACGCCAAAATCTCCCGACGTCCAACTAAATACGCGACGACGCATTTGAATGCATCCGTCATATTTGTAAAACCGCCAATCAGAGTTACAAACCAAATTAAATAACACTGACCTCGAATATGAAAACCATTTAACTGCCGCTTAGCAGTAGTGCGCTTACAATGGTGTGCAGATGCGCGCAAAATTTGTTTTGCCCACGTATGTAACTTCCATCAGACGTAATCAATAACCCTGATTTCGAATATAAAAATCCACTTAGCTCTGTCACGTATCAGCAGCCCGTTGTTGGTATATAATGGCAAACATATTTTGCAAAGGATCGTCTCAACTATTCCTCACATTTCAAACCCCGTACCTCTAAATTGAATACCTCCATTGGTGAGTGCTTAAGCTATCACTTAACCAAAAATTTGTATCGCCTCAGCTATTCCTTACATTTCAAACCCAGCACCTCTAAATTGAATACCTCCTTTGGTGAGTGCTTTAGATATCACTTAAATAAAAATTTGTATCGCCTTGGCTATTTCTTACAGTTCAAATCCATTACCAAAATTTGATTGCTACTTTCTTAAGGAGTCCTTTGAGTATCCTTTAGTCCAACATTTTATTCCTCACTTAGTGAGTAATTTGAATACATAAATGTTATTCCTACTTTAGTGAGTACTTTGCATATTCTTTACCCCAAAATTTTATTTATCATTTTAAGTTATCATTTTACGGTAAATGAACGCTGCATAATTACCGAAAATACATTTCTTGAATTTTTGAAAAAAAAACAATTTTTTCATTTTTTGAAAATTTTTGTATACCTGTTACTAGCGCTTATAATGGGTTATACAAATACTTTGTAGCTTTATTTAACCAAAAAAAATGGCAATGTTTCTTAAAATTATGTCGGATGCCTTTACATGCGATTTCAGGTATACCCCAAAACAACACATTTTTGGGGTATAGTATGAAACTCATCTATAACCACCGTACATGCATAGTCTATCCATAATATCACCATAATACCTATCTATATATAATATGTACCATAATACCATGCATGAGTATGAGTAAACCGTCGTCGTGTTTTAGTGTGTGTGCATTACACTTACACAAGACATCAGACATACACACTTGCATACTGCATAATAATAATACGTATAGTACTACTACACTACTAGGTACACTCACCATGTTATAATACTTACAAATACAGTACCATATGCATGCATGCATATGTACTAACTAGTACATGTTACAACTTGTACATGTACTGCAGGATATACTTGTAAAAGTCAGGTCGTACAAGTCATCTCATAGACTAACTACATACAACTTCACTATGCAGTCTTTTAAAGCAATCCTCCGTCTTTCCTGATACATATCTGTATTAATAGACAACTTCCTCAAGGCTCTCCATTCTTGTGAATACATTGGGGGTTCCAAGAGATTCCATTTGCATTTGGACACTGGGCACCAATGCAATGTATTATAGTGGTATCAAGAAATGGAGGACCTTAAGGAACTTGTCTATTCAGTTAAACTGCCTATAATAGTAGTACTAGTACTAGTACTGCAGCATAAAGTAGGGTGGTATCAATCAGAAGTAGAAGCTTTTATGACTTTTTGAGCCCAAGGGACTGGGAGCGCGCGAAGTGACGTAAATATCAGATTCAAATACTGAACCACATTAGATTTATTGTCTATCGAGTCTATCAATCGGCTGTTCTCCAGCTTACTGCTCCAAATTTTATTTTCAGTCTTTTAGCCCTGGTGGAAATTATGTTTTCTCCCCAGTGCCTAGTATCCAAATTTCACCTAAATTCTTCCCGGTTTCGGAGAAGGTCTTCCCAATAAACGTAAGCCACGCCAGTTCATTTTAACATCGTTTTCAAATTTGAAATTGAAATAATTACGTAATATTATACTATAATACTAATTAGGGAGTTCGCGTTGCTAAACACATTATAGCATTGATGATTCGTGCATCCATTTCTTATTGTCTATTCTAAACGTCTACCTATGACCTATTTTTGATTCTAAACTTCCACCTCCAACCTCCACCCTCCACCTATTCTCTCCAGAAATGGTTTTTTAACAAATTATATGTCTAAATTTACCTACATTGAATATAAAGATATGACATTATATTGGATCTGCACTGACTGTATAGGCTCTGGTGGGACAAGTTACTCTTCAGCAACAAGTATTGGTGGTCAGGCAGGAGTACTACACAGAGATGACGGTTCTTACTACCCAATACCCTAATACCCACCAATGCATAACCAGGCGTCTCAAGGACAAGGAGCACAAACCTATCAAACAGGCAGTAAATCCTCCGGACAGCTATGGCGTCGCTACGTCGCAATCGCAAATGAGTCCAGGTAAAGCAACGTAATTTGTTTATGTATAGGTGAATTAGTGTCAACATATCGTTAATGTATTCATGAGTAGATTGTTAGGAATTTCGAATCATTCAGATGGTATATATTGTATAGGATACGTCGGGGGCCGGGGGTAGTCTAAACGGCGGCGTAGATAATGCCAATCAACAGAATGTCGACACATACGAGCTACGAAGTAAATTCTATGCCAAAACCTTCCCAATAGTAATGATTACCTCTGGCATGGATTCAACTTACATCCTTCAGATTCAAGCGACAAAAAGTCAAGAAATACGACGAAGCCGAAGTAATTATGGTATAGCCGTTCTATGAGCAGGGTCAAGATTTTATCTATTCGCCCCGACCCGACTGTCGCCTACCTGAATTATTAAAATTAGCACTGAAGAATAAAGAGAAGATCGTATCCTACTCTAGTTAATCATTGAACTAACATTTCAGTAGTAAATGAGATAATGTGTCATTTTACATAATTAATTCATATTTACCTAAAAGCTATTCAAAGAAAAGTCGTGTTGTATATAGACTCGAATGCAGCAATTATTTTATTCAAACAAGTCTACAACATTAGGCCATTGTAGTGTATAATAGATATAGAATGTAGTAGTAGAAGGAGATTAAATTCTGATTTGTTCTTAGCCTGAATAAGTCATTGACTTTTCTTTGAATAGCTATTAGGCAAACATGAATTAATTATGTAAAATGACACAAAGATACACTATCTCATTTCCTACTGAAATGCTAGCTCAATAATTGACTAGAGTAGGGTACGTTCTTCTCTTTATTTTACTCTTCAGTAGTAATTTTAATAATTCAGGTAGGAGGCAGTCGGGATGAATAGATAAAATCTTGACCCCTCAGAAATGGACAAATATATGCCTTGCACCAGCTCATTTTGAGTCAGTTGGTTCAGATTGCAGCTGGGAGAAGGTTCTTCTACTTCTTTCCTCTTCCTTAGACTTGTAGTCGTAAGCTGTAGCTCCTGTACTTCTGCCTTACTCTTCTCTTTCAAATCTAAGTAGCTTAGAGTAAATAGTTTCAAAGCTCTTCAAAATGAAATCTTGGGTAAGTGTGCCCATTTTTTCAATTTTTAAATCCTACATGAAAATAAATTAATATTTTTTAAAGTTTGAAAATAATTTGTTACATTTCTTTCTTTTTAACTTTTCTAGGCCCTTTTGCCCCTGTTGCTTCTGGCCGTCTCAGCCGAGCCGATTCGAACTCAGGGCCAACAAAGACAATTTGACCCCTCAGATGATGGCGCTCGTGATATATCAAAGAGAAGTCCAGCCGTAGATGGGTCATGCATTTGTACCAAGGGTAGCTCTTGCCCGTCCGGCGCTCCTGCCTCATTCCAAAACCATTGTAGTCCCGGTTATGTTTGTTGTGCAAGCTCAAACTCACAAAGCGGATCTCCAAATTCAAACTATGAAGAAAGCAACCCCAATAAAAGAGATAGTGAGAAAAATTAAATATTCTTTACCAGTAGTAATCACAATTTACTTTCATGGCTAATTTTTTTTTCTTATTTTAGCCTACGGTAGCTATGGCGGTGGCAGTGGCTACGGTGGTGAGTCGACCTAATTAATATTTGCAATTACAATATTCTATAAATTAAGTCGACCATGCAGCTACTATAATGATGACTATTATTTCTTTTAGGTGGTTACGGAGGTGGCTACGGAAACGGTGGTGGTTACGGAGGTGGCTACGGAAACGGCGGCGGTTACGGAGGTGGCTACGGCGGTGGTAAATACATTTTTATTGATGATATGAGCAATTGACTATTTAATTCCAAGTTTAAAATTGTTCTATGATAGTATTTGTAGTGAATAGATTATAATTTATCTTTCATTTTTGGATTTCAATTGGACAAAAATTCATTTCTTGTATTTCCTTTAGGTAACTATGGAGGAGGTGGATACGGAAATGAATACGGTTACGATGGCGGCTATGGCGGAGGTGGCTACGGAGGCTATGGCGGCGGTGGCTACGGAGGCTATGGCGGCTATGGCGGTAATTCAATATATACCTGATAGACAATTTCATGCATTTTTCTCGATTTTAATTAAATTTTGTTTTTTTAGGTGACAGCTACGGAGGATACGGTATGGGTAATAATCTTACACGTTTCTTCACTCATATTACGAATATTTAATAAATACGTTGAATTTCACCATTTTGATTAATTCATATGATTAATTCGTATTCATAGGTGGCTATGGAGGCGGTTACGGAAACGGTGGCTATGGAGGTAAGTTTGGATTTAATTGAATTCTGATTAATCTTCAAAATATGCACGAAAGAAACTAATGTTTTATTATGATGGTTCTTCCTTTAGGCTATGGCGGATATGGCGGAGGATATGGAAATGGTAAATTTAAACATTTTCAAATATTTCCAATTTATATTATGTCGGGAAGTGCTACTTGATATTAATACATGTATATTTTTTAATTTCAGGTGGATATGGTGGCGGCTATGGAGGTAATGGTAAACATAAATACTTTTATCGTATAATTTTATCTACTTTAATCAATGACTATTTAAGGCTACGGAGGATACGGTGGCTATGGCGGTTATGGCAATGGTTATGGAAATGGCTACGGAATGGGCGGTTATGGTAGTAACTGTTTTTCACTTTTATTAGTTATAACGTTATCTTGCTGATTCTTTTATTAATGGATTTTTTTATTTACTTTATTACTCATAGGCGGCTATGGCGGAGGTGGCTATGGAGGCTATGGCGGCGGCTACGGTAAATAATTTAATTCTTTTTAGTGCAATAGCGCTCTTCGTGGGTTTTGTGACTTGCCATAGTTTCCGATTCGTTCATTTCCATTTAGCTTAGTCAATAGTGTGTTAGTGAGAGAATTTCAAAGCTTGCATGTTTCTTTGTCGTTGTCTTTGCATAAAATGCTCACACTTTTTTTGCCTTTTCAACTTTTTTTCAAACAAAACTTTTCGAGCTTCTTTTCCTCATTTCATGATTTCGTTAGTTGTGAGCTAATAGTCTGTCGGTTTGCTTTGTGTCGTAGGTATTTGTTGCTGTAATGGTTATGGAAATGGCTTTGGAAACTATGGCGGTTACGGGGGTTATGGAAATGGCTACGGTGGCGGTTATGGAAATGGCTATGGAAGTAGCTACGGTGGCGGTTATGGAAATGGCTATGGAAGTGGCTACGGTGGCGGTTACGGAAATGGCTATGGAAGTGGCTACGGTGGCGGCTATGGAGGTGGCTACGGAAATGGCTATGGAAGTGGCTACGGTGGCGGCTACGGTGGCGGTTACGGAAATGGCTATGAAGGTGGCTACGGTGGCGGCTACGGTGGCGGCTATGGAAATGGCTATGGAGGGGGCTCTGGCGGTGATGCAGGCTATGGCGGTTACGAAAACGGGAATTTTGCTAGCGGTGGCTACGGAAACTATGGCGGCGGCTATGGCTATGTGCAACACCCCGGTTATGGCTATGGTGGTGGCTCTGGTTATGGCGGCGGCTATGGCGGCGGTTATGGTGGCCACCCTGGTTATGGAAATGAGTATGGAAACAGCGAGTCATACTCCGCACCTATTAATTTGGGGGGATACGGAAATGAGGGCTATGGTAGTAATGGAGGCTATGGTGGATGTGGTACGTTTATCTCAGGGCTCAACTATGGTTAGAATTTTAACATTTTCATTTTATCGAATTTCTACATTTATTTCTTTTTTTACAGGAAACGGAGGCTATGGCGGCGGCTATGGTAAGAAAAGTCAATTTTTTTAGTTTTTTGTCAGTGATGATTTA
Source organism: Tomocerus nigrus (assembly GCA_019776505.1). NCBI lineage: Eukaryota > Metazoa > Arthropoda > Collembola > Entomobryomorpha > Tomoceridae > Tomocerus > Tomocerus nigrus. Next base: position 22,527 of record JABASI010001440.1, read on the forward strand.
CTTTACAAGATTTTTGTGCGTGTTTGTCAGTTTAACAGTTTAGTTCAACATTTTAATTCAAAATATTTTATTGTAGGTGGATACGGAGGCGGTTACGGAAACGGTGGCTATGGAGGTAAGAGACTTTATTTTTTTAAAGATAGTTTCAGTTTTGTGGAGTGTTTTGTGTTCACTGGCTAACGTTGTATTTTCTTTTCTTTTTTCAGGCGGATATGGTGGTAATGGTAATTTCAATTTTAAGCCAACTAAATATCATTTTACGTAGTTGTACTAAATGTACGCACATGTTCGTAATTGTAGGCTACGGTAGTGGTTATGGGGGTTACGGCGGATATGGCGGCTACGGCGGTAAATTTTCGACATCTTTTGTCGTTGTTTTCTTATGATGTTCCATTTTTTGAGTTCTAATTTTTGTAACTTTTGTTAATTTAGGTTACGGAGGAGGAGAATATGGAGGAGGCTACGGCGGTGGCTATGGCGGTGGCTACGGAGGTAACGGCGGCTACGGTGGTGGCGGTTACGGTGGTGGCTACGGTGGCAACGGCGGATACGGCGGCGGCTATAGCACTTGTAAGTTTCGAAAATTAATTTTGCATGTGCTTGAAGAAATATTTTTACTAGAATAATTTAAAGGCAAACTTTTTCAGTATGACAATTTCTCAGATCGTTCGTTTCGTTTTTTATTTTATTTTTTTACTTTTATTTAGAGCATGAGAATGACTTGGAATAAGATGAGTACTGAAGTGTGTATAAATAAATAAAATTTTATTTATGCACACATCGTCTTTTATTTTGAATACTGTCTCTATGCTTTGTCCTTTGAAAGTCTTTCTTGTATGTATCATATTTTGTAGTTTGTATAGTTGTAATTATGTGATAACATAATTAAAATGATCGTTTTTCTAAATTTGCCTTTGTGTTTGTTTTGTATTACACAGATGGATAGACGCTACCCGCAGTTCCTCCTTTTCTCAGTCATTCTGATGCTAATTAATGCATCCAAGTTTAAAATAACACTTTGACTCCTCTACAACTGTTTCTTCTATAACTTAACTTCTAGTCATCTTTTCGGTAATTTCCATTATTATTACTATTTATTTTTGTCAAAATCTCTGGAATCTTTCTTATTTGATTTCGTTTTTGTTCAACTCTTTTGAATCTTTTCGTGTTTAATTTCTTTTTTGTTCAATTCGTTTGAATCTTTTCTTATTTGATTTCTTTTTGGTATTTTTCAGCCTTTTCCTCCTATGGGTCATCTTACAACGAGCCTTCATCTTACGGAGGCGCATACAGTGGCGCCTATGGACCATCTTATGTTAGTGAGCGCGATTCTTCTTACGGCTCATCGTATGGTGAATCTTCTTATGGATCATCTTATGGAGATTCTTCTTCTTACGGATCATCATACGGATCATCGTACAGTGAGCCTTCTTACGGATCATCCTACAGACCATCGTTTCAAAGGAGTTCGTACGGATCTTACAAATCATCGTATTCTGAGCCATCTTATGCTTCTTATGCATCCTACAGTGAACCCTCCTACGGATCGTCCTCCTATGATAATTATGATTCCTCCGGCTCTTCATACAGTGGATCCAATAAGTATTCTTACCAAAGCTCATCTAATTCTCCGTCCTCTTATGGTTCGTCATACCAAAGTTCTTCCTCCTATGAACCAGCGTCCTCATCCCATGGCTCTTCATACAGCGGCTCTTATTCTTCTTCACCTGAATACACTCCATCGTATTCTTCGTCTTCATCGCAATACACTCCATCGTATTCTTCGTCTTCGTCGCAATACACTCCATCGTATTCTTCGTCTTCATCGCAATACACTCCATCGTATTCTTCGTCTTCGTCGCAATACACTCCATCGTATTCTTCGTCTTCGCATGGTTCGTCCTATAATAGCCCAGGCTACTCCAATTACGCCCAGTAAATAACAACTGGACCATTCTTATCTGTGATCTAATCTTAACTGACTCAACTTTCCTTTCTTTTCGCAATATTATACCTTTGTAATATTGAAATTGATTATGGTGTGAGCCTAGTCATTATTTAAGTATAGATTCTTTATTTGTTAAACCTTTCCTCTTCTAATTTGATCTCTATTCGGATTCCCTTTCAAAATTCACAAATGTTTTAAACACTTTATTACAGAGTATATTTATTGAGCATTTATTTTGTGTTGAAATTGATATAGTATATTTGGTGGGATTAAAATTGGATTGATGTTTACATCTTGTTCTAAATTGCATCATTTATTTTCATACATTGTACATGCATAAAGAAAGTTGCACATTCATTCTCCTGATTCATACTCACTCAGTAGCAGGTTTAGTATTTTACATTGTCATTCAATTTAGTACAAATTTGGTACAAATATAAAATATTTCTTCAGATTCATTTTCTAAACTTCGTCATATTATTTTCATTGGTATTTGGTAGCTAACGGCAGATCCCCTTGGTAAAATTCAAAAAATGAAAATTGAAGTTGCTGACGTCACTATCA
>JABASI010001441.1:0-25029 GCA_019776505.1 Tomocerus nigrus
ACTTCTCATTTGTTAGAACTTTCTTTAGCAGCACAGCAGAAATATTTGACGAAATCAAGTAAAAGTAAAATAACAATGCTATTTCGTGCAACTTGACTTATCTCATTGTTAGCAGAGTTAGAGGAAATGGATTTTGCTTACGTACATAAGTATCTAGTATTTATCCTTAGGTGAGTATATCAGCATAGCTAAAGACAATAGGACGAGAAAAGCAATAGCAGAACAGTTAGGTCTACTTTTTTGTAGCATATACGAATATAGTTGATTTTATGATTGAGTAGGTAGAAGAGTGTAGAACGAAGTGAGTATATATAGAAATTTAGCAAGCCAGCAACAATACTTAATGATAGTCAGGTTCAACTTAAACTAAACGAAGCTAATCACAAAGTTATGTATTCTTCAAGGATGAAGATATCCCTTGTCTTGTCTATCACGTTCTGTCAGTGTTCCCTCACCTCTACTTTGTGATGATGGGATGAGGCTGTCTGCAGCCAACAGAGCTACATGGTTAGGTAGACAAGGGTTGAATACTGTCTTCGAATCTTCCGTATTTCGTAGAAAACCCTAGTTAGTTAGAAAACATCTTTTCTCAGTTTCGTCCAAGTGAAATGACTTGAATAGGTACATATGCCAAGTATTTATCTGTATATGTCTACTCTACAAGTTTTGTTAGTGACGAGTATAACAGTTAGAAAAATATTATAGTTTATAAAAAACTAGATAAACTAGCGATAAATCTCGTTTAGTAGTTATACCTGCTGTCGTGATGTCGTACATACATTATGAATGAAAGGATATAAATATCTATAGGTCCAAGTTTTGCAGAAACTGTAGTCTCTGGTAATTGAGCTTAATAATATGCCTGAGAAAACTTTGGGTGAATGAAGAAGTTGATAGTAGATATATATGTTTGAGTTTTATACAGATCATAATATTGATCTGAAGTAAAATTGGATAAATGGGAAAGGAACGGGGAAGAAAATAAAATAGTAAGCTAGGAATAAACATAGTTTACTTGACTTGACTTGGAATATGGTAGTGAGTAGTGAGTTAGAAAGAGTAAGTAATGTGAGTTAAGTATTCTGGTAGAATTCTGCAGGAGGTGGATGTTAAAGTGTATGGATGCGGATAAATCCTAGTATATCTAAGTTTCAATGTACATATATACAAAACTATATAGTGATAGCTACCTACCTTTACCTTGGTTGGTTAGAGATCTAAGTAAGTAAGTAGTAAGAATGCATCTGTAAGTAAAGTTAGGACGGGGCATGTGTCCAATTGTATTTTGTGAGGGCCGTAAAGGGAAGCTTAAAGCTATAATATGTGAGAATGATGCTTTGCCTTGCATTACTTTCTCTTTACGGTTTATTCAAGTCAGACTATCCAATTTCGGTTTTACTTTTGCATGCGGATGTGTAATGTGCTGATGTTGAGTGAGTGAAGGAAGGTAGTCATGGAGCACACGGTATAATAGCCAAACTCAACTAGCACATTCGTAACTATCGTACCTCTCTATGTATAACTAAAGGAGTAATCTATAGGAAAAGGGAGCTACTAATGTAAAACGAAGCCAAAGAAGGAATTTTTGGAGAAAGAAGCCAAGTTAGATGTTAGGATGCCCAACTTCCATAACTAGTAGATTGAGAGCTTTATGTATGCTATAGGAATATTATGGCAACAAAATAGCATTGCCCAGAATACATTTCACAGAAATAAGGTAAAAGTTGCAAGGCCCACAAACACAAGTCTACATCTAAATCTACAACCGGGATGGATATGGAAGATGAGAATGGGAGAAAAAAGAGAGAGAGATGCTACTATAATGTTATAGTTTGACTTTTACATTAAGACAGCCAAGGAGTTTAACTGACTGAAGGAGTTTATGTATGTATGTATGCGAGCTAAGCTAAACTAAACGAGACTCGACGAGGGAAAGCTAACCGTTAACTTTACGTAACGTAAACGTAAAGCAACAGCATCCCAAGCATAGCATAAACTGATTCAACTCAATTCAAGTCAACACAGAAGGAATGATATGTACTTATGTACCGTTGTTTTTTAGCAGAAGAGAAGACATGCATTAGTTACACAACCAAAGTGGAAACTAGTCGAATGTAGAGGAGAGAGCTCGAGTTAGGAGCCAAACGGAGATAGTGGCTAAATAAAACTGAGCTACGACTCGGGCATTATGTATAAATACAAGTATGGAATACATACTAGCAAGGCAAACTACAGACTACGACTACGACTACAACTCTGACTACTACTGGCTACCTACGCAGGAACATAATATACAGGAGAAACACACACCACCACTAAGACTACTAACCAGTCAGTTCAGTTTTCCATGCCATGATCTCTCAGAGGAAAAGGCTAAACCATTTCCTAATGTACATCTTAAATCACACCATGAATAATTTGTAGGGAAAAGTCTAAAAAGCATTAATATAGCGCATAAAACTCCAACTTTTCCAGAGGGGTGAAATGGCAAACATTTTAGGCTTGAGAAGATACTCCTAAATGACCTCATAAATTTTTATGCGAGTTTTGTGGAGGAAAGAGCTTAGCAAGAGTCAGTTCCTATCCGACCTGCCTACTAGCTCCACTTCTTTTCTCAGCACAAACAACCTCTGTCTCTTTCTCACTATATGAGAGCTCTATTGCCATCACATAACATAACCAACTCAGCTGAAGCTAACTCTTAAGATTTAGCCGCAGCTAAGCCCGTTGGATGCCACAGAGATGGATCAAAGCACACATATATGCACGATAAACAACCATCTCATCTCACATCTTCTACCTAGAATTCCCTACTAGGATTATTTCTTACTATTATACATACAGACCCATACTTAAACTCATACTAACTACTATATATTCACACAGACGGACTTAACTTAACAAAATTGCCTATCTACTTACAATGTTCGTAGATTATACGAGGAGTCCTTCTCCCATATTTAGCTTATGTATATACTAACTGACACTATGTATACACTTTTTTAACATTATTATTTTTAACATATTGTGTATAAAGGATCTACAATTTATTTTAAAAATAAATTAAATTGTGACACAATAATACGCTGGATGTATTATTCTTGCTACCATAAAAAATAACTGTCGTTATTTGCTGAGCATGCATGTAGTCACTTGAATTTCTATGACTGACTGGAAAAACTAATATAGGTAGATTCATTTTTAATGCTTAATCTTCACTGAAGGTTAAAGCATGTTAAAGAAAAAATTTAGTTGGTAGCTACTATTTAAATTCATCAGGATCGAATGGCAAATGATATACTTATAGAGCATTAGTTTGGACAGTTTGTAGTAAATAGTGCACAATTACTATTGAAGAGTAGTACATCAGAGAATCATTAGGTAATATTTGTTTAACTGTACATTGATAGAAGGAACGTGCGTGTATGTAAGTAGGTAGGGATAGTGACGAGAAGATAGAGAGAGAAACTTCGTTTGGCTTAGAAAAGCTTTGTCAGTAGCAAAGTATATCCTGAATTTCGTATATGTGAATGTACATTGGGAATAGGTTTAATCGTTGAAGCAGGAGGGAATTGAAGAGAAACAACTTAAGTTAGTTTATCGAGAGGAGCTTTTATTGAACAGTGCTGTTTTGGTGGATTGAGTTTGGTTAGATCGCAGGCAGAGAGAGAGGCAGGCTGACTTGCCTGCCTGACTGGGACTTAAAGAAGAGCAGAGAGCAAGGCAGGCAGATCCTCGCTCGATCCTCTTATCTCCAATTTGTTTAGGGGAATTTGCAAGGGAGACGAGATGAACTGGATGGTCCGGCTCCGTAATGCAATGCAAAGTAATGGCCATCCTATGCATTTTCCCTCGTAGAGCCAGTAGCTAGTGAGGAGGGGATGTAAAATAAACAGACCTGTTATGTTCTAGTATTCTGGATATGTATCCTGCATTGCATCTTCCACACAGGACAATGCACCTCTGAAATAAAAGTCGTCTATCAGTCCCATGTCTGTATGCATTATCTTCTGGGGACTTAAAGTGAACATAAACCATCTCAACTTGTCCCACTGTACTCGAGAGATTTAGTGATAGTGATGATGTATGCATTTGGGAAGGACTTAGGCAGATTTGTCAGGATCGGTGAGGGTGATGGCTTTTAACCCGCCACTACTATTATACTTCTTTCTAGTAGAGCCCAACTATATTTGAGTGAAGAGAGAACAAGAACCTTAGTAGCATCCAATAATTCACTTTTGGAGAGAAAGATCTTTTCTATGCACCGAATGCATAATAGAAGACAACGACTGCAATGATGAGCATGCAAAGATAAAAGTCAATAGCCATCCATTTTCTTACACAAAGGGGGCTACTTTGTATCCATCTGTAGCTGTCGTGTCCGTATTCATACTTATTCTCAATCTGACTGATGTATCTCTGAGAAATCACTCCCACTTTGCTTTCACTTTATTTTGTACTCGCCTTATAAGTAAACTCCCACGCCACACCACAACTGATATTAACTTTTATTATTTCCACATGTGATAGAATAGATTCAAAAGATAGATGCAAACAGCTAAAACTCTTGCGTTCCCCAGAATAACGGCATTTTGCAAATATTTTTCATTTTTCCATCAATTTTTTCAAAGAGGTTCTGAGTTAAAAATGTTTTAAAATTCCAATGCTAATTAGCCGAAGTGATTTAATTCTGAAGAAGGCCACTGTGGCTTTCCGAAGCTAAACAATTTTAATATGTGTTCCATTATGTCTTCCTCGTGTTTCAAGTAATCCACTACATACTTATTCTCAATCTGACTGATGTATCTCTGAGAAATCACTCCCACTTTGCTTTCACTTTATTTTGTACTCGCCTTATAAGTAAACTCCCACGCCACACCAGAACTGATATTAACTTTTATTATTTCCATATGTGATAGAATAGATTCAATAGATAGATGCAAACAGCTAAAACTCTTGCGTTCCCCACAATAACGGCATTTTGCAAATATTTTTCATTTTTCCATCAATTTTTTCAAAGAGGTTCTGAGTTAAAAATGTTTTAAAATTCTAATGCTAATTACCCGAAATGATTTAATTCTGAAGAAGGTCACTGGGGCTTGCCGAAGCTAAACAATTTTAATATGTGTTCCATTATGTCTTCCTCGTGTTTCAAGTAATCCACTAAATAACAACATCCGAAGTTTTAAGGGTCTTAACCATTTGATTTAATTAGTTCCAAATTAAGTTTCTATGCAAAACCTGCAATAAAATTTCAACAGTGTATTTTGACACAGGGCTGTATTTACATGGATCATTTTAATGATGCACAGTCTTTTTAGAGTTTGGTTGGAGGAAGTTTTTACTTTATAAAAGAAATGAGCCGATATGCGATAGTCCTAGCGAGAATTTTATATATATCTACTACCTACCCAAGGATAGTAGACACTCCCCTCCCCCCTCCCCCGCTACCTACCTATAAGCATAAAAATCNTATATCTACTACCTACCCAAGGATAGTAGACACTCCCCTCCCCCCTCCCCCGCTACCTACCTATAAGCATAAAAATCTACTATTTGTTTTATAATGTAAGTTGGTGGGTATCATAAATAATTATTGACATCATCACTCAGACTAGTATTTCTCCTAACTTACTATTTTAGATTGTAGATTCTAAATGCATCGGAGTGTAATAATATTATATGAAAGAATATGTGATACTTTCTTGCATTTAATTTCTAAGAAGGTATATAGTATATGAGTGAAGGGAGGAAATGTGCGAGCTAAATGACGTTAGTAAAGTGGTGGAGGAGAAGACTAGGACTACACATATAGACAAATAAATAGGATGTTCTTGCAATGCAATGGCAGAGTGGTATATTTTGACTATATAGGTATAGTATATAGGTATATGTATTTGTATAAGAGTATGCAGGAGGGGCGTCAAGAAAAGATCCCGGGTATCTCCGTCTGTCACTCTGCACGGTAGTCTTCCATTCTGAGTCTGACACTGTGGGAAGCTGCGACTCGTGCATACAGAAAGATAAAAGGATACAAATCCTATTGGTGGGGCTTTGCCTGAGAAACATTTTGCAAAGAATGCCATCAAAATAATCACACTCGTCAGAAAGGCTTTGATTCTTACAAGAAACTTTTCAATCATCGGATGCTTTTCTGTAGTTCTCTCGCCGGCTCTCTTTTGATGATCTACTCTTGCAGGACGACTCCACTCTCGTCAGGAAACATCTAACTACCATTGGTGGGTGTGAAAAAGAGCACAAAACATCAATATGTACATAGGCATTAGAGGCGAGAAAGAGAGAGAGAGAGTGTGGAGAGAGTAGTTATACACTTTTATAAGTACTAAATTATAGGCTAGGCTAAACTCATTTGAGATAAGTGTTTGATTTTCTGTGGAAGAATTTTCAGGTCGTTAGTAGCTTATATGTAGTAGAAATAGTTGAAGAAGGCTAATTTAAGGGTCTCTCTCCTATTACTTGACGCTGAGGATAATATCCCTTTGATTTTGTGAAAAAACTACCATTGGTGGGTGTGAAAAAGAGCACAAAACATCAATATGTACATAGGCATTAGAGGCGAGAAAGAGAGAGAGAGTGAGTGGAGAGAGTAGTTATACACTTTTATAAGTACTAAATTATAGGCTAGGCTAAACTCATTTGAGATAAGCGTTTGATTTTCTGTGGAAGAATTTTCAGGTCGTTAGTAGCTTATAGTAGAAATAGTTGAAGAAGGCTAATTTAAGGGTCTCTCTCCTATTACTTGACGCTGAGGATAATATCCCTTTGATTTTGTGAAAGTAAAATGAATCCTTTGACTTTGGTTAAAACGTAGATTCTTTTCGGGCTCTGTGTTTGTGTATATAGTGGGCAGTTGGGCAGGGAAGGAAAGAGAAAGGCTCTTCTGTAAGTAGTTATTGTTGGAGGAGCTAACTAATGAAAAACATTGGAGAATTTCGTTTCAGTTGGTCATCCTTTTATTTTCTAGTTGAGGAGATGTGGAAGAGTTACACCTACTCACTCAGAAGGTATTCATGTATCTTTGTTGATGTGATAACATCAGTACAAAAGAACTGGGCAGCTAACTTTGTTAAGACACTTTGACTTTGCTATGGCTTCTCTTGCTCTTGTGATGCGAGTTCTTTTGAACATTGGATGTGATTGAATTGGACTGAAGTCACTCATCAAATAAAATTCTTCTGTGAAAGGGATATTGGGCGTAGAGAAGAAGGTACTCGAGTCCGTCACCATCCCTTACAGTTTCACTCTTCTTCTGTAGTTGTGTCATTGTGTATAGTAGAGACAGAGAGACACAGAGAGAGAGAGAGAGGGTAGGGTAGGGCATGCAAGCTTTTCATTTCAATTGACTTTGAGAGTATTTCCGGAGGATGACCCCTTTGCCTCTTGAAATTGGCTAAAGACACGTTAACGACGAATATTGTAGAGCTGGAAAGGAAATCTGCCCTTTTATGTTAAGATAGTTCAGTTAAAGTATTGGAGAATTGAACCTTTCTCCTCTTTTTGGCTGGACTGGAGTTTTAAGTGCAAAAACTAAAACTTGAGTAAAGTATAGAGAGAGAGAGAAAGAGGAAATAGAGTTGAATCCAAGAGAAGACTACTACTACTCTCTCTCTCTCTCTCTCTCTAGTGTGGTGGTAGTAGGAGCGAAGCAATTTCTCAAATTGATGACTGGCATTTGGTTGAGAGGAGGAAAGAGCGTCTATTCACCAATAGACTCCTACTTGAGATTCAGATACATATGCGGATTGGAACAGGAGCCCATCTATTTCCAATGACGGATTTTCATGCGGAATCCGATAGAGTTATCTGGACGGAGCAGACGAGACGTAGAAACTTCTACTACTACAAGCCAGCCATCCTCTACTTATGTACAATAGACAATCTAGTATGTATTAGCCAATATTATTATAGAGGACTGACTATCTTAGGTAACTGCCATTCTAATAGGGACAAAGACAGATATTGATATTCCTCCGTACAATGTAACTGAAATAATAGAAAAGAAATCGGATTTCATATATGTATATGGAGCAAGGAGGAATATAACACTCAGAAAATGGAATGGACAAGTAGAGGAGTAGGGCGAAAACGATGAATCGAAACTCTATTCTATTCCAGATCTGTTTCTGTCCAGCTAAAGTCCACTTTCTACTTTCCACTCACTCAATAAGCAAAAGTCCTGGCAGCATTTGTGATGACGTAGCGTAGCAGGAGCAATAGCACGAGCCATCCATATCTTATAATACATATTTTCCCATTCCCCTCCCTTTTATTTCCTCAAGAAAATAGATCTATCAAAAAGAGTAAAGAGGGCTTGACTACTATTGCACTGTTAGGAAGTGGAAGGAGCGGATCTCTGTGTCGAGGGTAGACTCTGCCTGGCCAGAACACTAAACCCCGTTACACAAGGCAGAAACAAACGAAAAGAAGAGAGACCTAGGCAGGCCAGGGCACCACCACCACCACAACCTCCTCTCTCTCTCTCTTTCTCTCTCACCCAGATGGAAATCGAATGGGAAATCTTTTCCAAATTTGCTTGACCAACAAAGTGGAAACTGGTTCTTCCCAGGGAATATGTATTAGCTTAGGTTACAACAATTCCTCTTCCTACCATACAACCTCCTCCACTTCAATCCTACAGTAATTCCAATTCCGATGCAATGGTAATTCCAAATCTTATTCCGCATACATAACATAAACTGATGACGAGGGAATGTTTCCACAGGGTAAAGGCTTACACATAAATACAAATTCTATACAAACTTGCAGACATCGATGATCGTGTCCTCTCTCGCCTCATCTCTCCCATCCCAACATTATATACACTATTCATACCTAATTTCCACCAAGCCTTCCTTGTTTTCAACTCTAGTGTATCACTATTTTATAGTCCCTGTGTCCTAAGTCCTACCCAAAAAGCTTTACTTACATGTCCTCAATTCATGCTTCCATTTATTCATAGATTTCATCGTTTCGTAGATGTTTTCATCCACGATGCTAATACAACAGTGCCTTTCGTAAGAGATAAACTTACGAAATTGTTGCTGCTGCGTAGCATAAATAGTAAATAGTAATATTTGGGTACATTCTATGTGCAATTATTATAGTGCAAACTGGAATCAATATCCGGACCTTCTTCAGCAAGCAACCTTTGTGATAATTATGTTAATTTCCTACAAAGTACTTTAAAGATAATTAAGAAAGTTTTAATTGCGTTAACAAAGCTATAATAACATGCAGTTTGGCTATCTACTGGAGTAGTAGTAACAGTATAATTAGGTGATCACAATGTTATCCCAACTGGTATTATAATATTTAAAACACGTTTCTAAGTTGTATCTGACAAATTCTAACAAATTCAAAATGCTCTACCCAAAAAAATGTATTAATGTACTATAAAATAACTTTCTCGTCATAAAATGTACATTGCACATTGACAGGTTTGCGATTATTCTAAAAGCAGATGGAAAGGAAAAGGAAGTGAAAAAATGGAAGCCTTATTTGGTATGCATTCGTTGTTTGTAGTTAGGGATGGACATGAGTATGTCCTACTTATATATCGTATTGCATTTGATATAATTTAGTGGGGCCCTTCTGTCGCTGTCTGCCTTGGCTTTGTTACTTTTGGGTGGAATACAGATCTGTATAAAAGGATGTTTATGGTATGGATATGGATAGGTGGTGGTGTGTGTGTATGTAGAGTTGTGTTTTGTGAAAGTGTATACCTAGTAGAGAGGGATGGGATGTGTGAGAGTTGAGTTTCGTTAAGTTGAGTTAGAAGAGTTAGTGTTAGTGTGTGTGTGAAGCCGGTGCTATGATTATCGCCTTCATTCAACTACAGACCAGGGAATAATGCAAGTCCCTCGAAGATTATTTTTACATCGGCTCGGCTTCTTGGTCTTTCCTGACGAGCCGATATCTCTGAAAAACAGGCGAATATAGAATAAGGAGAAAAAACACGAGGGAAATGTGTATGTAGAGAAAAGAGGAAAAGGCTACGGAAAATGGCGTGCAATAAATATTTTGCGATTGCCTTACTGTCTGATATGAATTCCGAATCAGTCCCTACTTCTGAATGCATTTCCCCACTCGTTTCTTCTTTTCTTCTGCCGACGACTCAAGTTCCTCTTTGAGCAAGGCACACCAACAACCATCCTCCATTCTCCACCATTAGTATAGTAATCCTAGTCCGAACATACAAATAGATATACATAACTATAGCTTTATTTTACTTTTAGTTTACTCGCCTTTGCATTGCTTTTCTCTTTTTCGCCATTCACATTCTCCCTTCACATTTCACTTTCTTTCTCTCTTTTCTGTCTCTCTTCTTTCCCTCCGCTTCCTTTTACCAAACACACATGCACATAGAACATCACACTCACTACTCCTCATCCCTACTCCCTTCTGGTTACTCCTAAAAATGTATACATATAAGAATGGACTCAGCTCGATCCTCTCTCATCTAATGTCATAGACTAAGAGGCACAAATTCTATCAATACATATCCCTACATATACATAGAAGAGAGTGTGTGGATAAGAACTCTGACATAACTCATGTCCTTACAGATATATAGGTACCTACTCTTTATTTCTATTTATAGAGGTCCAGAAAATAAATGGAAATGCAGAGGCGAGGGGCACTCCCACAACAACTTCGCATCTCATCTTTGCAACTTGGACGGATATGCATTCCTCTTTCACTCAGCGTTTAGTTGGCACACCGACTTTCACTCTCGCACCATTTCTCATCACACCTTCTCTCCTTTTATGTCCTATGTACAAGTTCATCGCATCTGATGCTATACAGACTTGTGTCCCATTCTGGACAGAAAACCGTCATAGGTTTCCGCTTGTCAATGTCAACTTGTACATTTCACTGTGGGCGGCTTCCCCTTGCTGACAGCTCATCATCCCCCAGTCTTGCCCTATTTACTCCTACATTTACATTAAAAAGCAATAGAATCAATCCCCTTCAACATTCTTTCTCCATTTTTTCAACTATTGTCCACTTCTTACAGTATAAATTATTTGAGTTTGAATCTCTTATGTTATTATTATACATTACTTATTTATGTATATATTTATTCCCAATCGTATGATATTATGCCAATTAAAAATTTTGTAACTTTATTTAATATGACAGCGAAGTGAAATAGATATACTCTGGTTCCCCGAATTTTTGGCAATCACACACAATATAATCTGAGCCATGTTGTGGCATTAGAAATTGGAAGCACAAAGAAATAATGCAATACTAGGCTAATGAGACAGTGAGTATTCCTTAAGAGTATCCCAAACTCATTTCCCACATTTAATTCCCTAGTAAACAAACTGGGCACGAAAAAGCAGTTAAATGAAGTTGACTAATTCTAAAGCATTTAGTTAGACAAGCGTGTGGAATTTTGATGTAGGCAACAGCAAACACAGAGCGTATCTACTTAGTTTGTAGTTCGACTTGACTATTGTTCACGAAAGGTAGCAACTCACTATCCAGCTCATAAATTCCAATTCAATATAACGTTCTGGGAGAGCAGAGAGTTAGAAACTTATAAAGTATACAAATCCTCACTCTACTCCATATATTATACTAGATGTGTAGTAAATATCTTATATGCTATATCCTTCAGCAGTGTGATGACGGGGAAGATGTACATCATGCACATCACAACAGTACTAAACTATCTGTAAGTTAAGGAAGCCAAGAGCTGATTGAGGATCACTAGATGAAGATCAGAGATACAGAGAGTAGAGTGAGAATGAGAATAAGATTATAGCCTCAAGAGCCTCCCAAGGCCAACATAAATCTCGAATCGAGTGTACGATGAGTAAAGTAATGTGATGCTTTAGAGAGTGAGTGCAATTGTTACCTAAGCCCACACACAAACTTAGACATCTACTAAACTACACAAACAGTACTACACCCTCAACTCAAAGTTGTTGGAAAGTAAATACTTAAAAATATTTACTTCCCATTAATTATGCTTCATTGCACCGCAATATTAGTACCAACAATTATTATTTTTTGTTTTAATTTAATTTTAATAAGGCAGATAAAGCTTTTTAATTACGTACAAAAGTTGAGACAATTTTGCTTTACAATTTCATTGTGGCTAAAAAAATAAAGCAGCAGTGCAGGAATTGCAAAAAGTCATAGTATAAAAGATTATGTAGACGTACGTCCAAAAACAACTGTGTCCAGGCAGTGCATGGCTTTTATAGAGATTTTATTCTTATTGGGGAAGTGAGATAAGATTGAGGGAATTTAGATTATGCTATAGCACACGACACACGACTTACCATGCGATTTGACATTCAGTCTACTGAAGATTTACTACAGAACTTTATATGGGTTGAGAATCAAAAAGTCTTTTAAGGATAAAAGTTGAATTTTCTCCCTTTCTGGTTAGAGAAGAGGAAGGTGGTGGATGTAGGATGTGACACTATCTGCACAATGTGTGAAATAGTGAAATATTGAGTGTGACAAGGACTCGGCGCTGCTCACTGTGATAGCAATTCACAATTTACAATGACAATGGGATAGTTGATGGGCCATCACACATCACGGCACATTACATACATTGCTCACTTCGTTTCATGTTGGGTGGTAGTATAAGAATGGGACAGTGTATACAAATCCGTAGCTACTAGTGCATATAAAATCCTTATAGGGACATGTAGTCAATTCAGTAGTTTTTGGAAAATAGTGTGAAGCAGTAAGTTGAGCCTGGCGTGGCTTAGCACATCCGTCAAAGCTTTGCATAAGGGACTATTCTTCTATGTATTATGTAATGTAATGTTTGATGGTGTGATGTGATGTTAGGGAGAGAAAGTTCATTTTCTTCCGTAGAAGACTGGGAAAAATGAAATGCAGTGGGAGGCGGATAGTGACTCCTACTGTTTGCATCCTTCATTTCATTATATCCTCGTGGATGAGTATAGGGAAAGTGAAGTGGAGTGCATAAAATGAAGTGGATGGAAAATCAAATGTATTTTGGTTACAAGACTCAGTTCCGCTCACACACCAGTCCGTTTCTCCTGCACTGCACTACAAAAACGGCAAATAAAGTGAGCAACGGAATATAGTAGACTGAACTTGAATATAGAGTTCCTCCTGTCACTAAAAGAATTACTACAGGTTTCCCTTTAGACGCATAGCATAGTCAGCAGTCAGAATAGTTACAATATATAAGGAGGCTAATAATATATATCCGCCTCCTCCTTGCCTTCTCCTCTTTATGCATTGAAGGAAAGTGAGTAAAATGGAGAGAGGAGGGCTGGCTGGCCAGTACGGAATTGTGGTGGAAGTGCTAGTAGTAAAATGACGAAGGCAATAAAAATTGACATTCAAATTCCAACAGTAAAAGCTATAGACTCCCTCTCCTCGCGCTCTACTCACTAAAACTGTTTTTACTAGGAAGTCATGACCATGGCTCTGAATGGAAAATACCCACTCCCTTTGGAGAGCGACAGGGCAGCCCCACTCAAAGTCAATGCGGCTACTCTTATTCAACTTCAACGTACCCTGTGTGAGCTATGCCCTTATTTAACTTATTTTTTATACATTGAATCATCCTTTAACTCAACTACTTAATATGCACAAAACTATCAAAAATATCAATAAAAGAACATTGGCCTTATCGAGTTGTTACCTTAATTAAATCTTACATAATTACACAATCGGACAGTTCGAGGATAACGATTATTTCAGATTTAAATCGTCATTTCAGAGGGAAAGTACTGAAAAGTCATCTGTATACTTGTACAAACAAAGAAAAGATTCTTCATAATATAATATGTACTTGCTTTATGTTACAAGTCCAACCATTGAGGCCAACTTAACGATGTAATTCAAATCTACTAGGACAAATATAAAGTTTTATTCAAGTTTCAAATACATTTTTATTTGTCGTTAGATTACATCTAAAATGCTACTATTCTGTTTCTACCAATTAAATAAGGGCTGTTAAATCGCTAATAATTCTATAGTCTATGAGTACAGTAAAATTCATTGCTGAGATTGAGATTAATCAGATATTACTCGTATTATTTTAATAGTTCAAATAGTTGCATATACTAGTAGTATGTATAATTTGTATAAGCTATACCTAAGATATTAAGATACTTCAAATGCATGAATAGGGAAAAAGAGCAGACTGCAATTCTATGATTTTGGTGGGTTTTACTGAGTTTTAGTTTAGGGGCAGGCAGAAGGTATGAAGTGTGTGCTGTAAAATAAGGTTGCCGAAAGTAGGAGAATAGTAAAGTAGCGGAAGGCCATATGCAGTAGTGTACCGTGGAATAATAATAGAGCATGGTGGTCTGTCGGTCTCGGTAGTAGTAGGTAGGTATGTGTGGTGGTGATGATGATTCTCTCGCTTGGCCCCAAGTGAGAAAATCAATAGGAAAAGAACATGAATGCAAAAGTCGATGGTGCAATAAAAACCAAATCGCCTCTGAATCTCATTTCATTCCTCTTTCTCGGATAGACATTTCGTAGAAAAGACGAACGCGGAACTGAAGGAAGAGACTAAAGCCATGCATTTGTAGTCACCATTTACTTTAGACTGGAGAAAGATATTTTCCTTGTTGTATGTGCCTATACAGATCTGTCTTCTCTGTCTTGACCATCTCCCGTCATATACTTATTGCTGTATCTCTGTGTGAGAGCATTCTATCTTATACTAGACACAACAACTAAGCTCTAACATGGATACGTTACATTACATACGATCTCCTAGAAATTGGAATGAGAACAAAACACCTATATGCGTCAGAGCATCATCGATAAGGAAACTGTACGTCTACATAGCAAAGATAAACTGAGTGCAAATACAAAGAGAGAAGACTGAAAACAGAGAACGAATGTTATCCTTTCTTTCGAATTCCTTTTCTCCTTCATTTTGATGTTATCATACTATCCTTAGTGCTTACTATGAGTTTTCCTAACATTACCCTTCTTGTTAGCACAGTGTGCAAATAATCCTCCTGTTTGAAGGATTTTCAATTCTTTTCAGCATGATCAAGCAAATCGTATAAAATTGCATCACGATTATAACTTTACTACATACCTATCATAGTTATACGTTCCTCTGATTTTCTAGTATTTGATCTAAGTGCTTTATTATTTTTATATTATTATGGTATACTTCTTACTTGCGTAGAGTATCCTACTAATGATCCTGTTTTCCTATTATAAATCTAACCAGCTAAATCCTCGTCCTGCAGCAAATTGATTTTTCAAGTAGATTTTCATATAACAACGCATTTCTGTAGATGTTACAATTTTATAGTAGTCTTCTTACTAGTATTTCATAGTGAAATATTTTCAAATTACCGTAAATGCTAAAGAATTTATAAATTGTCAGAAGACAGCAATTTAATATAGGTATCTATGTGCTAAGGTTTGTGTAAAAGATATAAAATTATGAGTAGAGTGTAGGTAGAATGTTTTCAGTTGGTTGGATTTTGTTGTGTTAAAGATAGTCTCGGTCAACCTGGCGTATGTATTATGTAGAGAATATTGTATGGCTTCTGGACATTTGTGTTCTAGGATATTAGTATGATAAAATAATATGTAGAGGGAATAATAGGAGGGAAGGCAAGGGTCGGCTGGAATATGGTTATCTATGGTATGGCATGTCATGCAATGCAGTGGTGGATTTGAAATGGAGATGTGGGCTCGTTATTCCATTATTCCTTCGAGCGCTCTTTCTCCATTTATCTAGAGCTCCGACAGAGCTGGACCGAAATTAATAAGATTCCGAGGTTTTGTTTCAAGGAGGAAAGTCCGAGGCAGTTTTATTCTGTCCTGTCTTGCCTTCTCTGTATGTATGTATGTTGGGATGCTATGTAACTCTGTTCTCTTCTGGATGGAATGGGAAAGCGCACGAGCAAGCGGCTTTCTTGCATTTATTGAATCCCGGCTGTTTCCTTGCTTTTCCTTGTTATTTTTCTCTCTGTTCTTTTCGATTGCACATATTCGGTAGAAAAATGTGGACGTATTATTATTATATGTATATAGAGCGTGGCAGAGAGACGCGTGCTAATACTCATTTTCGGGATAAAGTCAAGTCACAAACAATAAGAGTGACTTCTAGCTTCACACTACTACTGTACATGTACATACATGTATGTATGTATGCATACAGTTGTGCTCATTCTCTATCAATAACTATACAGTGAGCAAGAAGAAAATACATATTCACCACTAAAGAATTGTAATAGGCTAATATTATCAAGCCCTCCCAGAAATATGTTTAATGTAACAAGAAAAACTTATAATCAGTCCGGCCAGACGCTACTAAATTATTTCTACTACACAGAGTGTTGGCTCTAACTTGTAACGTCGTGCAGTGGCAGGACTAATATTTTTGTTTTGTTAAGTTACATAATTCCCTGTAATATGTACCGTTACATGCACACGCTGTTTCCTTTAACTTAAATGCACTGAAAGTATGTGCATAGACGAGCAGTGTGTGTGAGACGGCCAAAATGAAATCTATTCGTTCTTTCTTACTCTCTCTCCGACTTATTACACTCACAGTATACATACATAGAAATATGATGGCGTAGTGTGGGCAAGAAATGGAATAATGTTGACTCTGGCGAAAAAAACTTTCTGCCAAGCAAAAAAGTCATAATGTATGTGGAGGCAGGCGAGAGAAGATATACTAAACAAAATTTTCCTCCTTTCTTTTCTTCTCTCTACACGCTCATAATAACATTATGTAAGTATATAGCTTCTGGGCTACTACTTCTATCCTGCCTGACAAACTTGACTTCAGATCCTACTGTAATCTTAATAGTATGCATTATGTATTTTACCTATTACATCTGCACGTGCACACGGACAACAACAGTAAGATCAAATTAAGCTTCTCGGAAGGTGTGTTATATAAAGAATAATTTTTCTTATATAAATTATCACTTCAATTAAAAATAATGATTACTTAGCGTTATTATTATTTTTGTGAGTAGCCGCTTTAGAAAATAAAAGAGAGATTGTTATTTATGTTATAATCAAATGCGTAGCATATTAGTAAAAACATATTTATAAAATTATAATGAAAAGTGTCTTTTTTTGGTACAAGTGTGACTCAAGTCGTTAGACGTACATCGCTTGCTAACCTATTCCTAAATAATAAGATAAATATACAACTTATAAACATACAGGGATGTTTGTGATCAATAATATGAGATGCGGATGCGATGGTAGCCAAAGCAGGCGAAGCGAACAAAAGTTCTTACGATTCAGAGAGAAATCTCGTCTTCTTCGCCACCACCACTTCTTCTATTGTGTACAATAGTTTTTCTCACATATTTATGTTTGCCATAAGGATATAATATTATATTCTACATATTAAAATATATTTCATAGATAAATAGTTATGTGAAAAGGAAAGAATTGCCAGCCCTTCCCTGACTGGTCATGTCAAGAAGTATATGCAGCAGTCACGTCACAAACTACACATGATATACACAAAACTGTACAGGACTGAATGAATGATAAGAATTATACAGTAACTATATAGCGAGTGTCGTTTTGTAAATATCTTTATACATAAATCTATATTCTGTATAAAATTCTGTGGATATACCACTGATACTGATATGCATTGTTAAGCTACCAGACGCTATAAACGGTGTTTGCATACAATACACGCCGAAGCAAGTGGGTAGGTGTCGTGTATATCTATGAACTAACTTAGTTTATTCTTCTTTATATCATTTCATCCTCCGAGACCCTTCCATATTCTGTATATTTTGATATAGGTATATGAAAAGTATAGAGAAGACAGTTCGTAAAGTGTAAGTTATAAGAGAGAATGAACATAACACAACACACTACACATCATGCGGCGAAATTTTTGCTTTCTCTCCATTATATCTGCTGTCAGGGAGTAGAGAGCTGCGAGACTTTTTCTTCTTTCTCCTCTCTTCCTACTTTTATTGTAATATTCAACGACGCGTCACGAGGCGGGTGTCACTCAGCCCATTTCCGATTCCCGGCAGTCCACCGAGAACGAAATACATATCAAGAACTCCACTGTCCTTCTCTCCCTCATAATATTTCTTTATCATACCCTATTCTTCTCTACGTGTCTCATCTTAGCTCTATAAAAGTCCGTGCTATATGAAAATGAGGCACTTTATTACTTCACACAATAACTATTCCTTCTAAAATTTCTACCACATTTTCATTGATCTACGTGCTGTTAGGCCAAATACATTGCAATTATTATTCACGAAATTACAAAACAACGCGAAGTAGGCACATTAAAAGTAGGAAAAGAAACACTGGTATACTAATTGTTTGCAATCTTTATGAATCTTTTATTCAATCAAAAACCAAAATATAGTAAATACATAAAGATTTGAATCTTTTTCTTTGTTTTGCTACACATTTTCTAGGTTCTCAAAATTCATACTAAATAACATAATGATGTTAATTTAATCTAAATTTTAAAAATTAGAAATTTTATTTCTCGTCAGCATCATCTATACATTGGCCTTGTAATTAAATAAAGCAGCTATTTTAATTTGAGCAAAAGAGATTTACATTCTAATATTGGAGTGTAAGAGCGAGGTTAATAGTCAGAAATGTTTTTTAAACTTTTTTGGACAGGAAAGTAACTTTGGGCTTTTTGAGCATTTCTTTGGAGAATTGGAAAGTTTATGATGGCGAAGAGAATTTTATGGGTGCATAAAACATTTGAGAGATGATGAATTATAGAAAGAAGAGTCGGGAGAGTGTTATATTGCGGGAGCGAGAGTTGGCAGACAGGTCCAGTAAAAGTGTATCTCCGTAGGTTTGTCTTGCAGAGCAGTGAAAGAGGAATAGGAAAGTGAGAAGAGTTTTCATTTGGTAGTACAATCCTAGTTTGGGCATGGCCGTTTCGTTTTACTTGGAAATACTATACACGGTAATATCAAGGCTGTGTCTGTCTGTGTCTGTATGAACTATAGTTTCTAAAGATCCTCTATTTCAAAGGGAGCGCATTTTTTAGCATCTTCATCCGAATCTATCTCCTGAACTTCTTTTCGGTTGTCATTTACGAGAGCTCACTTTGGGACACCTTTCAGCCCCAGGCAGACGGACTGAGAAAAGGCTTAGCACATTTCCTCGACGTTATAGTGCTAAATAAATAGAGTAAATATAAAATGTATCTGAGTGAGGGAAGAAGAAGGAGGGAGGGATATCTATCGCCGTGTGGTCACTGCCTTCTTTTTTCTTATGTAATACTTATGTGTAGCATACTAAAATATAAAGTTGAATCTATTGGATTGGTTTGGATGTTGTACATAATAGATAGTGGCCATAGGTAGGTAGGTAGGTAGGTAGATATGAAGTAAGTACATTGTCTAGGCGGTCTCTCATTTCACTGGAAAAAGCCTCTTAGCTCACATCCCACTTTGGATCATAACTTCTGCTGCACTTACTATCAAAGAGATGATACTTTTTCCCTTTCTTTCATCCTTTCTCGCTTCTCTCTAAGGTGACATCATAGACAGAGCGCTAGACAGGCCACAAGCTCCTCTACTTACCCTGACTCTTTCCCCCGCCTTACTCTCCTTCAAATGTCTCTTTGATCTCCTTCCTTGAAATATTATATAATGTAATGTAATATAAGCTAATGTAATAATGCTGTTTTGTAGTCTCTCTCCTTTCTTCTACTTGCTCCTAATAGCTCCCTCTTTACCCGACAACAAAACTGCCCTCCCTTTAAAAACACCAGCAGTTACCTGAAATAATAATTCCACAACTACCTCCCCCATTCAAAACATTACAATCAATTCCATATTATATTACGCTTCAAATAAACTTTCTAAAACGACAATATTATAGTATTGAAATAGAAATGCACAATAAAATGTTACAAAATGCAGAATTAAGCGTTTTAGTAAATAATTGTAAGATAATCAAGGAAAATGTCTGTAGAAAATGTTTTTATGCTCAGTTAGGTTACAATATTTTTATCTTACGGAGAAAGAAAGATATTTTTAATGTAATGTCTTTATTTTCGGAGAAAAAGTTCTTGTGGTGTATTTTATGTGGTGGATATAATGAAGTGGGAGGGGAAGCTGTTAGTTTATGTATCCAAAATGTAATGTAGCAGATAGCCTAATGAAAATCTTTGATAAATGTAAGAGCGGTTATGAGGGTTGGTGGCGTTATTTGGCTTGGCTGTGTGACTCATAATGAGAGTAGAGGAGTCTAGTATGTGAGACTGGATTTTTTGTGTAATAATGGTGTGTGTGTGTCTGTGTGTGTCGTGAGTAAAATGGTGTGTGGATGGGTACATAAGGAAAATATGATGATTTGTGATAGTATAATATGATGATATAATGTGATATGAGGAGAGTTGACGTGAGCGTAAAGAAAGAAATAAGAAAGTGGCAAAAATGGGATGGAGTCGCTAGTTGGTTGTTGGTTGTTGAAAAAAGGTCGGGAAAAGACAGTAGCGCGTGAGAAGATGATGTTGATGATGATGATGGCGTTGGTTGGCGGTGTGGTATGGTGTGGTGTGGTGGTGTAGAGTTGACGAGAGGAGGACACAGTCCGTCGTCTGCCTCTGAACTGAAGTTTTAACAAAGTCAATTCAACAGACCATAATATGAGGCAGAAGAGTTGAGTTCGTTGAAGTTTGAGGGATATAGGAGGTGATGTTGTACTATTTTCCGAGATAAAATACCTAAGTAGGTGCAATACTATGTATGAATGTATATTTATGTATGTGAGTCTTGTTCTGCTCACATCAGTCCGTCTTCGTCTTCTTCTGTGTGGCAGAGAGAGAGAGCGAAAAGAAAGAGAGAGAGAGAGAGAGTGGTAGATAGTATCAGTAAAGGAGATGGAGCGAAGACTAATTTGTAAAAATAAGCGGATGCGAGTGAGAGTTGGGAGGGAGGAGACATCACATCACATAGCACAAGAGAACAATGCACACAGGGTGTAGCAACTCAAGGAATTATATACATATAAATAGAAAGAGAGAGAGAGAGACACACACACACACATAGATCTGTATCTGTTTACGAGGAAGATGAAGAAGAAGAAGAGAAGTCAGTGTAAGTTGGTGGAGGGAAAAAGTTCCTTTTTCTAGCATAAATACGTGATAGGAATTTGGGTGACAGTTTTAGTATTCTGAGTTGATATCTGAGCTGGACGAGGAAAAGCTAAGTTAACCAAAGGAAGTGAGAGTGAGAGTCGCATCAGCATCCCATCGCCTATTTCTCACTTGCTTGACTAACATGAGTTCAGTTCAGTGTAAAGTAGCTCCTGCGACATAACGGATCCTAATAATGCCAAAGCCAAAGGGAACCCTAATGTTCCACTCCTCTACTATGTATAGTTTCTTTTGCACGTTTGACTTTTGCGTGTCCGTCGACGAATATTGAGAGCATTTAGCCAAAGGTATTCTCCCTCTCTCTCTATACACCTATAATGCTATAATAGATATACATAGATAATAATAAGAACTATTTCTCCATCCAAATTTAGCCTATAGCTTGTTTCGCCCTATGTATTGGAGTGTTGTAGTACAGATAGACAAAGTAGTTGGTTGATCAGAGCTGATGATCTGATGAGAGGTCGAGTCTTGACTTTGTTTGACTATATGAGACAGGAATAGCCAATGCATATCAATCGAGAAATCCATCCTTGTGACGAACAGAGTGAAATGAAAGTGAGGTGGACGTCAGACGTCTCGGGCATGCTAGACATATACACACATACTCATCATCACATATATAGAGACACAGACATGGTCGGAGAGAGTTGCTGAACTGAGACGTAATATCATACTAAGCTTGATCAACGACGCGGTCAGCAGTCGAATCCATCTCAAGAATACATATATACAGTCGGAAGAAAGAAAGATGATCAAATGTGAATGTGATCTGATGTGAAGGAAGAGAGAAAGGAGCCAAAGAACTGTTTCCGTTCCTTGCTCCTCTACACTTTCACTGTAGAGTTTAGGAGCTAGGCTACCCT
Organism: Tomocerus nigrus; assembly: GCA_019776505.1. Classification (NCBI taxonomy): domain Eukaryota; kingdom Metazoa; phylum Arthropoda; class Collembola; order Entomobryomorpha; family Tomoceridae; genus Tomocerus; species Tomocerus nigrus. The sequence goes on from JABASI010001441.1 coordinate 22,012, forward strand.
TACAATTTCTCCTATTGTAATCAGCACATTAGATATTATAGACTGCTCTGAAGAAGTCCTGGATGTATTATTATATTATGATAGTAATAGTGGGAAGGAATATAGTAAAACAAAAGTTAGCTGATTCATAGCTAATGCAAGTAGTTAGGAGGAATGTTATGAGAAAGGGTAGCAACGTCCCATAAGTTAACTTGTGTAATTTTTGGAAACTTATTACACCTGAGCTAGGTCGTTACCAGAAGGATATAATAATCATCCTACTAAAAAGATACCGAATGGAACAGAACGGAACAGAGAAGAAAGAGTTACTACTTACTTACTACAAATGCCCCAACATTCCCTTTTCTTTTACAAATGAAACTGGATATCACAGAGATATGATTAAGTATAGCTATCAAACAGCTCCCTATTAAACTTTAGTCACTACTACTGCTCTGTAGCGTATTTAAGAGAAAAGGCTACCTCTCCTCATTTAATACATAACTGCTTTAGCTTTAGCAGCATTACCTTCCTACCTACATATATTAGTAGCATTATAGACTTTACTCAGACTATTCCCTACTCTCTCTCTCTCACTCTCACTCTCCTCCTCCCTCAACAACTCCAATGCTAAGGCTAAAGCAGGAACAATGCAAAGAAATGTTTCCTTTTTATTAGGAAGTTCTTTATGATCAATTTTTTGTATGCTGGAGAGAAGTCCAGTAACTTTCTCCTTAATTATACGCCGACGATGGCCATCCAAACCAAACCAACTACAGAACAAAACAGATCCCAATTCTGCTCCTTTTCTCTCAACCAACTCAGCCCAGTAGTCACTGTCTATGTCCACTCCCTCTAATAAGCATAGAATTACACGACCCTCTTTCTTTTCTTACAGACCATTACATTATATACACCCAAAAATTATTTCAGAATTTACTAACTATAAATCAATTAATTTAGAAATAACATGATAATATTTAAATCCATACAAAAATTGCAGTTGCATGAAAACAATTTATCATTTCTAATTTATGTAGATTAACTCTTACTTGAACACTTGAACCCAAACCGGTAAAATGCTGTCAAAACAGAATATAATTGTGACATCGATAAAATTGGTAGAAGAATATAAAATATTTTGCAACTACTTAATTAAAAATAACAAAGATAAGTAAAAAGGATGTGGGAGGAAAAGAAGAATTTGGGAGGGTAGCGTGGTGCTCGGATCTGGAATCATTAGAGAAAGAATCGTATTTTTGATGAGAAGAAAGGGAGTTAGGTAAGTCAGAAGAAAGAAAAGAATAAATAGGAATGAGGGAGCCTTTTACCATAGGATGGTTCTTGTAGTAAATTCCAGTCAGACTTGTGAGGGATTCATTCGATGAGTGAACTGAAGGTAACTGCATTGCATTAGTGTGGAGAAAGTTGGTGGACTTTCTATTCTAGTTAGTTGGTTAGTTAGTATAGAGGATTATGAGAAATGCATTCACTCAGTCAGTGCCTTTTCTCTCCAGTCTCGCCTCACTCACTCCCATTATTCCCAACCTAATGCAATGTCATAGGTATTCCTGGCCATACCTTTAGCTTTGCTTTCCTTTTACTTTCTAAGACAGACGAAGAAGAAGGAGCGGACTACTAGCAAGCAACTAAATACAACTCGCTTCACTCTCCCATCACATCCCACCAGTTTAGTTAGTAGGCTCTCTCTCTCTCTCCAGTGGCAGTTATTATTTATGTAGGTAGGCACTTCTAGTATAATCTGACTGACTTATAACAGTCAGTGTCTAATATATTTATGTACCTACTAATATTAAACGATGTAGTAGATATTATTTTATGCTATATTTACAAAAGCCCTTTTCTTCCTCATAGAAATGCAACCGATAAAGCTAAACTAACTAGTCCAATGTATTCTGCTTCATCGATCTCCACTGCTAACTCCTCTGTGATTAATGAAGGAACGGGAAGGAAAGCTTCTCATTCGCTTCACATAGCAAAAATATTCGACGTATATTTCTCATCCTTATCCTACGTTGCATTACATTATATTCCACAATAAATACCATTCTTAATAATATGTAATGCTAGTATTAGGAGGAACTCTAATACACACACTACTACTCCCTTTTCTTTACTTACACTATACATTTACATTCTCTACAACTCAAATTCTGCTTAGACCCAAAGAACCTGATTCCGTTCCGTATCGTATTCCCTTAATAAGCTGGCTTACGCTAAGTAAGCTCAGGCCTTAGTAACTAACAAGGAGATCGAAATGAGAACACTCCGGATTTTTGAATTGGAATTCTCCACCATTTCACCATTCACTGTAGCTGCTCAAGCAATATGTGGCTAATGGCCATGAAAAACTCTAATAACAATAACCTTTATGAAATATCATGATTTACCAAAATAAACCATTATTGTACTATATCATTCATCTTACTAAATTGTATACTAAAGGATACTGCGTTTAGTCTGCTTACAAAGCAAACTTTTGATTTATCCAGCTCTAAAATCTGGATTGTTCAGTTCTAAAGTTCATTATAATAATATTACCTATACCAGCATACCTGCAGTACTTCAAGTTCTTTAATTTTGAATAATAATATGACTATTAACACCTATACCAATCAACAGTGTCAACTTTCCTTTATCCAATGTTAAACGCACCACATTTGCTTAAGCCAACCTAATTTTAATTGCACGTTATAATTAATATTGAATCCAATTGTTTTGCTAACGGAGTGATATTTAATAAATCCACAAAAACACATAACCAGGTAATTATTAAAAATTAGTGTGGTTATTGTGTAAAAGCAAATAATAGACTTGGAAAGTATATAATGATACATTCTATATCGGTAGAAACATTACATTGTCAGATCTCTATTTTGTGTTTAACAAGAGTGATGACAGAATTGCTTAAACCAACATCTATTTTAAAAAAATTAAATATGTACTATGGTCATTTGGATCTGAGAAGTTGCAGACGACAAACACAAGTCCTTTACGTATACTGATATATTAAACCTT